>CM038682.1:738545509-738661624 GCA_021605205.1 Aegilops longissima | reverse complement strand
AAACGTATGTATGATGTTCGAACATCCACAAACGACGCTTGGGTTCAGCACACCGAGCGTGCATTAAGGACATAAGCTTTCTACCGTCCGCATAATCGCTACTTTCAACTTTCAACTATATTTTCTAGGAACATATCTAAAACAGTGGAACTAAAGCGTGAGCTATTTACATAACTTGCAAAAGGTCTTTTGACTATGTTCAGGATAATTAAGTTCATCTTATGAACTCCCACCAGATAGACATCCTCTCGTTATCTAAGTGATTACATGATCCGAATCAACTAGGCCGTGTCCGATCAACACGTGAGACGGACTAGTCATCATCGGTGAACATCTTCATGTTGATCGATTCACTATACGACTCATGCTCGACATTTCGGTCTCCGTGTTCCGAGGCCATGTCTTTACATGCTAGGCTCGCTGTTAACCCTAAGTGTTTCGCGTGTAAATCTTGCTTACACCTGCTGTATGTGAACGTAAGAATCCATCACACCCGATTAACACGTGGTGCTTAGAAGCTTACGAACCGTAGCAACGGTGCACGCTAGGGAGAACACTTTGAAATTTAGGTAAGGGATCATCTTATTTACTACCGCTGTTCTAAGTAAACAAGATGCATAAACATAATAAACATCACATGCAATTATATAGTAGTGACATGATATGGCCAATATCATATTGCTCCTTTTGATCTCCATCTTCGGGGCTCCATGATCATCATTGTCACCGGCATGACACCATGATCTCCTTCATCATGATCTTCATCATCGTGTCTTCATGAAGTTGTCTCGCCAACTATTACTTCTACTACTATGGCTACCGGTTAGCAATAAAGTAAAGTAATTACATGGCGCTGCTTAATGACACGCAGGTCATACAATAAATAAAGACAACTCCTATGGCTCCCGCCGTTGTCATATTCATCGACATGCAAGTCGTGAATCCTATTACAAGAACATGATCAATCTCATACATCACATATCATTCATCACATTCTTCTTGGCCATATCACATCACATAGCATACCCCGCAAAAACAAGTTAGACGCCCTCTAATTGTTGTTTGCATGTTTTACGTGGCTGCTTTGGGTTTCTAGCAAGAACGCTTACCTACGCAAAACCACAACGTGATATGCCAATTGCTATTTACCCTTCATAAGGACCCTTTTCATCGAATCCGCTCCGACTAAAGTGGAGAGATCGGCACCCGCTAGCCACCTTATGCACCAAGTGCATGTCACCGGTGGAACCTGCCTCACGAAGAGTACGTAAGGTCGGTCCGGCCGCTTCATCCCACAATACCGTCAAACAAGATTGACTAGTAACGTAAGCATATTGAACAAAATCAACGCCCACAACTACTTTGTGTTCTACTCGCAAAGAATCTACGAATAAACCTAGCTCGATACCACTGCTGGGGAACGAGCAAAATTCAAAATTTTCCCACGGTCACCAAGATCTATCTATGGAGAAACTAGCAACGAGGGAAGGAGAGTGCATCTACATACCCTTGTAGATCGTTAAGCGGAAGCGCTCAAGTGAACGGGGTTGATGGAGTCGACTCGCCGTGATTCAGATCACCGATGATCAAGTGTCAACGGACGCACCTCCGCTGCTCAACACACGACAGCCCGATGACGCCTCCCACGCCTTTGATCCAGCAAGGAGAGAGGAGAGGTTGAGGAAGACTCCATCCAACAGCAGCGCAACGGCGTGGTGGTGATGGAGGAGCGTGGCATCTTGCAGGCTTCGCCAAGCATCACAAGAGAGGAGGAGGAAGAAGAGACGCAGGCTGCACCAACGAGAGATAGAATTGCGTGTCTTGGGCAGCCCTTGGCCTCATATATATAGGGAAGGGAGGGCTGCGCCCCATCTAGGGTTCCCACCCCAAGGGGTGCGGCCAGCCCTAGATGGGGCTTGGGGAGGCGGCCAAGAGGGAGGAGAGGAGGCGCCACCAGATGGGCCTTAGGCCCATCTCGACTAGGGTTTGCCCTCCCACTCATCCTGCGCTTGGGCCCTTGTGGGGCGCACCAGCCTCCTAGGGGCTGGTCCCTCCCACACTTGGCCCACGCAGCCTTCCGGGGCAGGTGGCCCCACTTGGGGACCCCGACCTCCCTGGTCCCAGACGCTACCGATATCGCCCAAACTTTTCCTGCTACCAAAACAGACTTCCCATATATAAATCTTTACCTCCGACCATTCCGAACTCCTCGTGACGTCCGGATCTCATCCGACTCAACAACATTCGCAACCACATACAAGCTTCCTATATAACCCTAGCGCCACCGAACCTTATGTGTAGACCCCACGGGTTCGGGAGACATGCGCATATGACCGAGACGTTTCTCCGCTCAATAACCAACAGCGGATCTGGATACCCATGTTGGTCCTACATGTTCCACGATGATCTCATCGATGAACCACGATGTCAAGGACTCAATCGATCCCGTGATACAATTCCCTTTGTCTAGCGGTATTGTACTTGCCCGAGATTCGATCGCCGGTATCCCGATACCTTGTTCAATCTCGCTACCGCAAGTCTCTTTACTCGCTCCGTAACACATCATCCCGTGATCAACCCCTTGGTCACATTGTGCACATTATGATGATGTCCTACCGAGGGCCCAGAGATACCTCTCCGCTTACACGGAGTGACAAATCCCAGCCTCGATCCGTGTCAACCCAATGGTCACTTTCGAGATACCTGTAGTGCACCTTTATAGTCACCCAGCTACGCCAGACGCTTGATACACCCAAAGCACTCCTACGGTATCCGGAATTGCACGATCTCATGGTCTAAGGAAGAGATACTTGACATTGGAAAAGCTCTAGCAAAACGAACTACACGATCTGTGCTATGCTTAGGATTGGTCTTGTCCATCACATCATTCTCCTAATGATGTGATCCCGCTATCAATGACATCCAATGTCCATGGTCGGAAACCGTAACCATCTATTGATCAACGAGCTAGTCAACTAGAGGCTTACTAGGGACATGGTGTTGTCTATGTATCCACACATGTATTGCTGTTTCCGGTCAATACAATTATAGCATGAATAATAAACGATTATCATGAACAAGGAAATATAATAATAACTAATTTATTATTGCCTCTAGGGCATATTTCCAACACCGGACACATGGAGGGAAAGATTCCCGTGGGGGTTGACGGCAGGAGTGATCCTAAGATCGGCTCCCAGCCGGATGCGGTCCCAGAGACCTATACGGCTCTAGGATCAAGCGGCCAGTCTCCTTCGAGAGGGGCGGCCTGCTCCATCGATTTACCTCTCGTGTATCTAGAAGTGTCAGATGCTTTGTTGGTGGCGTTGAAAGACGCCTCCATCATTGATGAACACCGTGCCCTTATGAGTGCGGTGATTGAGAAGATTCAGTCGACTGAGAATGGACCTAACGGCTCGATCAGCCTTATAAAAGGTTTTGAGGTACATTTTATAAGTTATCGAAGAGTGGCATAGTATAGATAGTAGCCCCTGATACTCTGTTCGGTGAAAGAAAGAACCGGATAGAGGATCGAATTGTATGTTCACAGGAAGACTCATTGAATGGCATCTATTTCTCTTCTGTTATAAGCAGGTGTCTGTAACAGCTGCTTCTTCTCATACTGTGGAGATCTCCGGGCTGAATCAGAGTCTGGAGCGGGCCACAGAAGAACTTGGCCAATTGAAAATGCAGTTGAGGGATAAACAAGGTATGCACAAGTCTTTGTTCACATTTATTGCGAATCAATTTTTAGGATGAACTGGGTTCTATGACTTGCGCTAGGGATTGTGAGCGAAGTCAAAGCTCTTAAGAAGGTTGTGGCCGAGGCCGAGAAAAGGGCAGCTACTGAGCAGGCTCTTCGTGAGAAGCACGAGGCCAGGGTTATCAAAGCTGAGCAGGAGCTACAAGAGGCCGTGGGGAAATGCGAGTCCTTGGAGCAGAGTTTAACGGAGAAGGAAGCCGAACTCGCCAAGGCACATCAGGCCATGTGCGGTGCCCGGGAAGAAACCCAAAGCACCCTGCAGGAGATCCAGGAGGCGAGAAAGAACGCAGCCGGTAAGGATTTGTCCCTGTGGATTAGGTATTTGGGGGGGGGGGGGCTTATTGTTCTAATTTTGAATCCGGATTTCTCAGGGGTATTTGCCGAGCTGCCTCGCAGTCAGATGCCGCTCAATTCTACCGAGCCGAAGAAAGGGAAACTACAGATAAGCTCTTCTGGGCGCAGTATTTGGCACCGAACTATCCGGTGCCTTTTACCGATCAGCTGAAACAGCTGGTCGAACTACATAGGGCGGCGGGACTAGCCATGAAAGATTTGGTTATCCGGCTATGGCCTGCCGAGCCAATTCAAAGCAGCTACTTCGGGCTCGTGAGGCGGCTTGTGAGCGCTTGCCCTCGACTTGACGTCACCAAGTGGCTGGTCTGCATAGAAGGTGCGCGAATGGCCTTCGCCCGTGCGTAGGTGCACTGGGGGAAGATGGATGCCGAAAATCTGATGACCGAAGGACCGCTAGAGGGGAAGGAGCACCGCAAGCCCGAATTATATTACGAGAGTGTCCGGATAGGATCTTACATTGCAGCGGGGCTATGCAGCAAGGACATTATATTTCCATGAGTGCCAATCATGTTGTCCGTTGTAATTTTTGAACAAGGTCGTTTATTTATCGCCTGTTATGTAAAAGTTTACCCTCCTGTGCGGCCGTTTTATATGTTAAACTTGGGAGTTGGCCAGTCGTCGGCTTCTGCCCCCACGTAAGAAGTACGAGGGTGTTCGGGATAAACCTGAGCACTCTTTATCCCAGTTTTGGATCCTTCGAAGGAGGTGCTCAGCACAACGAACCATGCAATCAGACTATAGGTCTTTATCACTCTCACTTAGCCATAGGAGCTTTAGTATGGTCGGCGCAACCCCTGGTGTTCGGAAGACCGTACTAGGGGCTCTATAAGCACCTGATCGGAGAAATAACCGATCCGTCGCACGCTGCATTGGTTATGGCATTATGCGGGAGAAATCCTTAAAGATTTTGTGACCTCTCGAACAGCTGACCAGCTCTCGCCGTATCATGGCAGTCAATTTTTGGCTTTCATCGAGGTGCTCGTCCGAAGAACCGGACACAATGGCAGTAGTTCTCCAAAGGCTACCTTAGCTGATATAGCGGAACGTAAGGTACCAAAACATGGGAGCCGGGCAAACCCAACTATTGACCCAAGACATGATTCGGAGCTGATGCATATAATGCTATAGGTTTGGGGTGCCGAGCTTCCATGAAGGTGTTTGGACTTTAATGCCGTGTTACGGGTAAAACGAAGCCCCTGGCATATTTCAAGGCATATCGTTGTGTACGGATGCCACTTGACAAAATGATAACAGCGGGTAAACATCATATAAATCCACATGTTGTATTTGAATAGTACGTCTATGCGTATGGGTACAAGTAATGTGATAAAAAAGGAATGTGATTACGGAACCTGCTAAGACCAGGAGGAAGGGGCTGAGTGCGGAGCCGCAATATGTCCGGACGGTCATTGCGGGGGATGTCTAAGGATTCCCTTATGCATTCAAACTGCCTCCGAGTAGCCTGTCCTGGTCAGCGCAAAGGTGAACCTGCGAAAGAAATGTAAGGAATATTTATGTGCCATGGGGCGGTTTTGCCGCTGAGCTCGGCCTGTCTTGGCCTGCGCCGGAGTATTTAGTTGGGTCCCGGATGAGCCGGGCTATCCTTCCACGAAGCAGTTCGGAGTCCCTTGACGGTTTCCGGAAGCCTAGACGGCGACTCTAGGTTTGGCTGCAAGGTGCTGCTCGTTGCTTCTGCTGCTAGGGCAGTTGTATATTTGTTGGTGTCGAGGGAAGGTGCGGCCTTGCCATTAACCGTGATGATGCCGCGTGGACCGCATTTTGAGCTGGTAGGCGAATGCGCACCGCATTGAATCGAAGCGAACACGTCCGTCCGAGCAGTGCTCGGCGATCATCCGCCGAAAGGGACGATTTCGAAGATTAACTCTTCGGTGCGGTAATTTTCCGGAGATCCGAAGACTACCTCCAAGGCAACGGAGCCTGTACAGCTGGCTTCCACACCTAGTATTATGCCTCTGAAAATGGCTTTAGCGGGTTTGATCACCGAATGATCGATGCCCATCTTGTGCGCCGTGGTTCCGGTAAAGCAGATTTACATCGCTGCCTCCGGCCCATAAGGACTCGAGTGAGGTGGAACCCATCTATTATTGGGTCGAGGACTAGTGCAGCTGGATTGCCCTCGATTACGCTTAACCGGACGGTTCAGGCGGTTGAAGGTGACCGTCCCGCTTATATTGTGGTATGGCTAGTTCCGCTGAGACGCCATCCCTAAGGATACATATCCGTCCGAAAGTTGGTAATTTGGGTGGTATTTACCACATTCACCGATTGAATATGTGGGGAAAATTTTTGCCCTCTCGTGTTCGGTGATTTGGGTTCTTCGTCGCCATCATCGCCTTGCGACCCCCTTCTCCATTTTTGGCGCATGCCCTGCCGGCTTGTTTGAAGACCCAGCATTCTCTGTTGGTATGGGTAGCTGGCGTTTCTGGGGTGCCATGAATTTGGCATTGGCGGTCGAGTATGCGGTCCAGACTGGATGGACCCGGATTTTAATTTTTGAGTGACCCTTGCCGTTGACCGGGCTTTGAGCCCCTGAACCCGGCGTTAACTGCCATATTTTCGGTGTTTTCACCGTATTTGCGGCGCTTTGTGTTTGTTCCGTCAGGTTTTTCACCGCCATCCCCAGCTTTGATATGCCAGTTTTGCTTGGTCAGATTGGTACTACGAGCCAACCAGCTATCTTCGCCCACACAAAAGCGGGTCATAAGTGTCGTGAGGGCTGCCATGGATTTTGGCTTCTCTTGACCAAAAGTTCTGGGCGAGCCATTCGTCACGGATATTATGCTTGAATGCCGCTAAGGCCTCTGCATCCGGACAGTCGACTATTTGGTTCTTCTTGGTTAGGAACCGGGTCCAGAATTTCCTGGCCGATTCCCCCGGTTGCTTAGTTATATGCCTCAAGTCGTCTGCATCCGGTGGTCGCACATAAGTGCCCTGGAAATTGTCGAGGAATGCATCTTCCAAATCCTCCCAACTTCCGACGGAGTCTGCTGGCAAGCTATTCAACCAATGCCGAGCTGGTCCTTTGAGTTTTAGTGGGCGGTACTTGATGTCATGTAGATCATCACCGCGAGCCATGTGGATATGGAGGAGGAAATCCTCAATCCATACTGCGGAATCTATTGTACTATCGTACGATTCGATATTTATGGGTTTAAAACCCTCCGAGAATTCGTGATCCATAACTTCATTTGAGAAGCATAGGGGGTGTGCGGCGCCTCTGTGCCGGGCTATATCACGACGCAGTTCATGTGAGTCTTGTCTGCTGTATTCGGCCCAACCGGATTTATTTTTTGTGTATCTGGCGTGATGGTCATCGTCCCGCGTTGGTGCGTGCCCCCGTGACCCGTATATCGATCTTGCCTTATTTCCCTGCTTTCCAATTCATCTTGCAGGTCCCGCGTGTTGCCCCGGGCCTTGGTATTTTTGTTTGAGTGGCGGCGGGGTGCAGGCTGAATTTCAGGCTAAAACGCCTCTCTATCTCGGCCACGCGGTGGCCGATCAGCCGATCGTGACGCCGGGCGGCGGGTTTCACCGCTTCCTCCTCGAGTAGCGACCCGCGCCTTGGGTAACTCTTGAGGGCGCTCGAGTTCAGATTCCTCGGCCGCAAGGACTTCGTCCATCCGTCCGCTAGCAAATCTTGATCAGCTCAAAGCTGTTGTTGCTTTTTTCTTCGTGCTATTTGCCGTGGCAATAAGCCGGCGCTGAAGCGCCCCGCTCGATGGGATCCTCAGCACGATAATTTTTCGCCGCCGAGGCTCGCCGCCTTCGGGAGGGAATGTAATTGTCATCCTCCGCTTCTCCATCCGCTGCCTACTCTGGCTGGAGGGGATTGTCATCATCTTTGGCACTATCTGGAGTGTTATTGTCTCTTGTGCCGGTATCATTGCTTTTGCGATGGCGAGACTTAGAGCGGCGTCGCTGACGTCGGTGCCTGGGTTGCTTCTTCGAGGGGTCATCCTCCTCTGTCTTGTCGCCATTGCCTTCTTTGGGGTATCCACCATATATATCGATGATGAGGTGGCGGTCCAGCGCCAGAGGCGGTGGTTCCTGTTTGTCTCCTGCATCGCCGCCCATACCGCCGATGTCTTCGAGTCGGGTCGAGCATGTCGGTTAAATCGCCGACGCGGGCTACTAAGTGGGTGGTGGTGGGTAGCGAATTTCTTCATCGTCCGCTGCCCCATTCTAGCCGGACATAGTTCGCCAAGGTTCTCCTGACAAGGAGAGCGACCTTAACGAATTTAGCATGTTGCCGAAGGGCGAGTGCTGAAAGATATCCGCGGAGGTAAACTCCATGATCGGCGCCCAATCGAATTCGATAGGCACGGGTGCATGCGGCTCAGAGTCCGTGGCCGGAGATGAATCCAGTAGTTCGGCATCACGGCTATCGTGAGGGGTGAAGTCAGTATCCGGCTCTATCGCCGCTGAGAGTACGGCCTCCATGACGGGGTCTATCCACCCGTCCTTGGATGGTGCAAATTGCTCCGCATCAAGGTCGGAGCAGTTGCCGCGCGATCTCCTAACATTGTCCGACGACGAGCTATATCATGCTCGCTATGATCGCGGCGGCGCACTCGGCGTGGCTCAACCGTCAAGATCAAGTCTCCGCGATGTCGGCAATGTAATTCAAGTTTCCAAACCTGACCTAGTGGATGGGGCGAGCTCTCGATCTGCTCCAGATGGCTGCTTAATTGCCCGCAGAGCGAAGCCGCCGAATACAAAGTTCTGTCCGGGAGGAAAACTCACCCTGGACCGGATCGCTACTGATGATCGCGGGAGCCATCAGCCTTATGGTGACGACACAATGGAACTGTCAATGAAAGCACCAATGTCGGTGTCAAACCGCGGATCTCGGTAGGGGGTCCCAATCTGCATCTAAGGTGGATGGTAACAGAGGCGGGGACACGATGTTTACCTGTGTTCGGGCCCTCTCGATGGAGGTAATACCCTACTTCCTGCTTGATTGATCTTGATGATATGAGTATTACAAGAGTTGATCTACCACGAGATCGTAGAGGCTGAACCCTAGAAGCTAGCCTATGGTATGATTGTTGTTGTCCTACGGACTAAATCCTCCGGTTTATATAGACACCGGAGGGGGCTAGGGTTACACAGAGTCGGTTACAATGGGAGGAGATCTACATATCCGTATTGCCAAGCTTGCCTTCCACGCCAAGGAGAGTCCCATCCGGACACGGGACGAAGTCTTCAATCTTGTATCTTCTTAGTCCAACAGTCCGGCCAAAGGATATAGTCCGGCTGTCCTGAGACCCCCTAATCCAGGACTCCCTCACCCTCTTTCCACTGTCATCTACACTACTCCAGTTCCTTCCGCCTCTGTTCCCCCGGTGACTTCGCAGGGTACCATTAACCCTCTGACGGTGACCCCTCGCAGTGCTGCTGCTGCTGCTGCGTGGGCTTCCCTTGTCACTACTCCCGCCGCCCCTATGCTTAGATCCCATCCCGCGCCTGCCCTCGAGGGAGAGCCTCGAGGCAGCGCTGTCTGCTCTCTTAACCCGGAGGTCTCTACTATCGCTCAGATCCGGGTCCGCTCAGAGAGGAGACTGCAGCAGCAAGCAGTCCGAGCAAAGAGACCATTAGAGTATCGCTTCGCATGAGTATGATGTATGGGTGTAATCACACGTGTCATGATGCTTAGTTTCATGTATGAGGGTAGTAGACCCTGTGATGTTTACTTTCATGTTGAGTCTATGTATAATTATGTGGAATCTTTATTCGCTGGTTTTCGCTCGCTATTTTCTTCGTGGATTTGTCGATGGCTTTCTCACATTTTGGAATTTTCTCATCATGGTTGCTATGTATTGGGAAAACGAATAATAGGATGGCGCATGGAGGTAGCAACAGCCAAGCTTGTGAGGATGTCCCTGTCCGTCGCTCCGCAAGGCAGGCAGGACATTCCCCCGAGCCATACCAGCCACCCCGTCTCCACCACCAAATCCGCCGTCCACTGAGAAAATCCTGCGAATGTTTGAAGAAAGAAGGAGCAACGATCTGCTGGAAATACTTAAAAGTGTGCAAGTTATGGTTGGGCAGAATGGAAACCCGAATGGTCATCACTCCAAGCTATCAGATTTTCAGCGAACCAAGCCTCCCAGCTTCAGCCAAGTTATGGATCCATTGGACGCCGATGATTGGTTAAGGACTATTGAGAGGAAACTGGAGATTGCTCGCACTGAAGAGGGAGACAAGGTTACCTTTGCAACGCATTATCTCGAAGGAGCTGCCGCTATATGGTGGGATAATGCTAAGGCCATATGGCCCGCGGACGAGGAAATTACTTGGACTAAATTCAAGGATCAGTTCCGCAAGTATCATATTCCCACCGGGGTTATGAAAATCAAGCAGCGAGAATTCCTCTCCCTCACTCAAGGCAACATGACAGTCAACGAGTACCTGAATAAATTCAACCATTTGGCCCGCTATTCTCTATACGATGTGGCCACAAAAGAACGGAAGATTGACAGATTTCTTGGAGGACTAAATCAGCATCTCAAGTGCACCCTCAGCATGTTTGATTTTCTGGACTTCCTGACTCTGGTGAACAAGGCCCTCATCGCAGAAAGGGAACACAAGCTTCTACACGACAACAAGCCAGCTATTAATGACCACAAGCGCAAATTTGAGCCGAAGAAGGATATGCAACCAGTGCAGAAGGCTCGTACTTGGCAATAGACTCAGGTTGAGTACAAACCCAACTGGCAGCAAAATGTCAACAGGACCACCACCCAAGTCAAGAATATCGTGATTAGCGCGGTGCGCGAAGATTGTCAGCGCAACAATTCCTATTTCAGCTGTGGACAAACAGGACATTACGCTAGACAGTGCCCCAAGAACAACAAACACACAGCTCCATTCCATCCGCAAGTCAACTACATGGAGTCGTATTCCGCCCCCGATATGATCCAAGGGCAAATTCATCATATCTCCACATACGAAGCCCAAGAGGACCGAGAAGTCGTCATTGGTATGTTCCTTGTTAACGACATACCCGCCGTAATTTTATTTGACTCTGGGGCTTCCCACTCTTTTATTTCGCGGAGTTTTGCTGCCCAAAACAAACTTCCTTGCTCGATTTTGGGAAAACACATGCTGCTACAATCCCCGGGATCCCTGCTCAGAAGCAATCTGATCTGCCGCAATTTGGAAATTGACATCAAGGGCGTCAAGTTTCCAACCTCTCTGATAATCATCGATTCTAGCAAACTAGATATTATTCTGGGCATGAATTGGTTAACCCAATACCAAGCATGCATAAACTGTGCGACCAGAGAAGTTACCATGAAAAACACGAAAGGTCGCACCACGAGTGTTTATGCCCGCAAGAGCATACCCAAGAAGGATATGATTTTCACAGCCGTGGCAGAAGAGGTGGAACTAATTCCAGTGGTCAGTGAGTATCCAGATGTATTTCCTGAAGAATTACCAGGCATGCCACCCGACAGAGAACTGGAGTTTGCAATTGACTTGGTGCCTGGAACCACAGCGATACACAAGAAATACTATCGGATGCCTTCCTCAGAATTGGTGGAATTAAAGAAGCAGCTGGATGAGATGCTCGTCACCATGGGGATCAGCAGCGATATTCGTGGATAAAAAGGATGGCAGTCTACAAATGTGTGTGGACTACCGACAGCTAAATGACGTCACCATCAAAAATAAGTATCCCCTGCCAAGGATTGACGATCTATTTGATCAACTCAGTGGGGCCAAGGTATTCTCCAAAATTGATTTGAGAACCGGATATCATCAGCTCAAGATAAAGAAGGAGGATATTCCCAAGAGCGCGTTCACCATTGGGTACGGTCTTTATAGATTGCACCATATCTAATAAAGTACGGTTACGATGTTCAAACACACCATTACGCTATGGTGTTCCAGGTGGCGTGAGTTGCGAAACTATTCCGCATTGTTTCAAATGAAGACCAAAATCGAATCTCAAATATTCTCCTCCACGATCGATCGTAGAAACTTTATTTTCTTGTTAAGATGATTTTCCACTTCACTCTGAAATTATATGAACTTTTCAAATGTTTCAGACTTATGTTTCACCAAGTAGATATACCCATATCTGCTCAAATCATCTGTGAAGGTCAGAAAATAATGTCAGGACCGGTTTTTCAATAAAAATATTTATTGAACAACCGACCTATGAAGTCCAATATGAGGAAAAATCCTTCATACCGGTTGACAAAACTTTGATACAATAAGCCAGTAGCACTACAATATTATAAGGGTCGGACTGAAAATGCCCAACCAATAATTACAACACGCCAATAATTATACATAGAGGCGGATATGACTCAAAGGTGTGGGGTGGAAAATACTACTGACTCGAGCTATGAGTGGTTGGTGGAATAACACAGCGGGGTGGTTATGTCACGCCCAAGATGCGACCCTATCCTAAAGGAACTCGAAGGTCCCACCAAGGATAGAAGCGCATCCTGAAGACGCTTTTGCAAGGTGGATATCATTACATCAACATTACATTATAGTGGGGATACATCCAAAACATACAATGTCACATGAATACAACAACATCATATACAAGAACAACATCCGGCTACGAATGAAACATAAACAGAAGCTCAAACGACATCCACCCTGCTAGCCCAGGCTGCCGACCGAACCTATCCCTTGATCAAGAAGAAGTAGAAGAAGAACTCCAATACAAGCAAACATCGCCTCGGCCATAATCATCGAATGAACCTGCACTCGCAATCGTGGTGTAGTAATCTGTGAGCCACGAGGACTCAGCAATCCCATTACCATGGGTATCAAGACTAGCAAAGCTTAAAGGGAAAGGAAGGGGTAAAGTGGTGAGGTTGCAGCAGGGACTAAGCATATATGGTGGCTAACATACGCAAATGAGAGCGAGAAGAGAAACAAAGGAACGGTGGTAAACTAGTAATAATCAAGAAGTGATCCTGAACTCCTACTTACGTCAGACATAAGCCAAAAACCGTGTTCTCCTCTCGATCAACCCCGAAAAGAGACACTCACGGTTACGCACACGGTTGGTGTATTTTAGAAGAGTTTGCTTCAAGTTTACTACAACCGGATATTAACAAATTCCCATCTGCCACATAATCATGGGCACGGCTCTCGAAAGTTTATACCTGCAGGTGTCCTAACTTATCCCATGATAAGCTCTCGCGATCAACGAAGGATATTCCTTCTCCTGTGGAAGAACCGATCAGTCTCGAATCCTGCTACAAGACATTTCGACAAAGAATAAAACAAGACCAGCAAGACCGCCTGATGCGCCGACAATCCCGATAGGAGCTGCACATATCTCGCTCGTGGCAACACCGATGAGACAAAGCTACGAGTAAAACCAAGCCTCGAAGTTTCCCTGCGTGTGGCCTCAAGAGGCGTTTCGGTTCGAACCAGCACTTAGAGAAGCACCGCCCGGGGCTAAATAAAGATGACCCTCGGCCCGGAAACCCAAGGAAAAAGGGCTAGGTGAGGCAAATGGTAAAACCAATGTTGGGCCTTGCCGGAGGAGTCTTATTCAAAGCGAACTGTCAAGGGGGTCCCATAAATCACCCAACCGCGTTAGGGACGCAAAACCGGGAACATAATACCGATATGACGGAAACTAGGCGGCAAGAGGGAACAAAACACTGCATAAGGCCGAGCCTTCCACCCTTTACCAAGTATATAGATGCATTAATTAAATAAGATATATTGTGATATCCCAACAAGTAAACATGTTCCAACAAGGAACAACATCTCCATGTTCCAACAAGGAACAAACTTCATCTTCACCTGCAACTAACAACGCTATAAGAGGGGCTGAGCAAAGCGGTAACATAGCCAAACAACGGTTTGCATAGGAAAGGTGTCAAAGGTTAGAGGCCGACATGGCAATTTGGGAGGCTTGAGCAGCAAGTGATAGGTAACGCAGCATAGCGATAGAACGAGGCAACTAGCATAACAATGATAGTAATGAGATCCAAAGTGACGATCATCTTGCCTGAAATCCTGCAAGGAAGAAGAACGAGTCCATGAAGAAGATGAAGCCACGAAGACGAACCAAGCGTAGACGAAAGAATCCTCACGATCGCAACGAAACGGGAACTATCGAGAAGAAGCACACAACATAGTAAACACTCCACACATGAACATGACAAGATGCACAACAAACATGATGCATGACAAGGCTACATGGAGCTACTCATGGCAAAAGATGATGCAAACAAGAACAACACATCAAAGCAAGTTTAAATGAGGCCGGGAACAACATATAACAATTCCGGTAAGTCCTCATATGCAAATTTCGAAATTGGTCCAGATCTGAATAACTCTATGTTCTAGTTGTTAAACAGCAAGTTAAAGAGCACCACGAAGATCCACACGAAATTCTAGTGAAGTTACATATAAAGTTCATTAGATCCGGAGCTACGGCCTAGAAGATATGAGCAAAACAAGTTAAACATGGCATTGGTGCAAAATGCATACAAACATCAAGTAAACACCTCAAAACAAGGATGCAACATGATAATATGAAACTACATGCAAAATCAAGCAAGTTTCATATAGAGCACACTCAAAACGGAGCAACGGTTCAACACACACTCTATACAAGTTTAAAGGACAAGCTGTCCAAAACAGCAACTAGGCATATTGCAAGCATCAAAACACTATGCTACAGCATCTCAACGTAATAACAAAAGGCATGGGCACGATGTACAGGTAAAGCATGACAAAACATGAACACTGAGCTATCTCCAGAAATCACTAGAACATGCTCAAAATGACATGGCAAGATTGCAAATAATAACAGTTTCAGACTTTGCAGAAATAACATCAGGTCGCAATGTTTAGAGCTATCAAAAAACATGTTACAGGAACTTATCATGGCAAACAAAGGCATGGCATGAATCTACTAATTGCATAGAACAAAATTCCCTTACTTACCATGAGCCAAAAAGGATCAGAAGATATGATGGCACCCACGTAAACATGGCAAGTTATATTACAGATTCATACATGGCAGGAACAATAATAGTAGGCATGTTGGTGAGCTTGAAACACTCACCACAGAGCAATACATGGCATGGCAAGGCAACTCACAATAATAAGACATGTCATAGAAGCTATACATGGCAAGAACAACATCATAGCATACACGGATCAACTACAACAACCTTGGCAAAATTGAATAACATGTAAACAACCTGCCAGGAAACATTTTATAGCAAAAGTAGAGCTCGATTGACTCAAGCTATGGCACTCCATAATTACAAAAAGTGCATGGATGGATAGAGCAAGACATGTATAACAAAACATCCTTAGTGAAGTATCTCAAAATAAGCATGGATCTCTCGGTAGCATCAAGTTTACATGGCATAAAAATATCGCAGTAATCAGGGCTGAAAACAGCAACATCATGACGCCTAGTTTGATGCTTGTGCTAGTCACCACAGATCACAAAAATACATGGCATACACCCCTGTAAAGACGGCATGGCATATTACAAAACACATGTAGGACTCAAGTTCATAGGGTGCACACATCAATCATGGCAAAATGACAAAAGTGCATGTTCGATAAGAATCAAACTAACATCACATAGCCCTCTTCTAACAGCATTTCGGCATCACGATGAGCTCAAATGTAAATGATGCAATGAGGTGAAATGATGTACTCATCGAGACGAACAATTTGACATATTATACGCACCAAACGGAGCCGTATGGAGCAAGTTATGATGCGATGAACAGGGCATGAAAATAACAGCAGATCCGGGGACTTAAGAGAAAATATACCCTAGCGAAAAAATCAACTCAGGATGGAGAGAAGCGGGACGGCCGGATCCGGATGGGGAGGCGCGTTGTTTGGTTGAACTGGTGGATTTGGTCCACCGACCAGATCCGCGAGACGGCGGCGCCGGCGAAGCTTCTCGCGAGGAGCTCCGGCGAGGGAGGCCTGCGGCGCGCGGCGCGGGCGCGGCGGCGCTGGGCGAGCGCGCCGGGCGGTCAGCGGCGCGGGAGGGCGCGACTGCTGGGCGGCGCTGGCGGAGCGCCGGGCGGTCAGCGGCGCGGAGGGCGCGATCATGGGCGGCGGCGCGATGGGCGGGAGGGCGGGCCGGGACGGCGCGGCCGGACGGCGGGCGGCGCCGACGCCGAGTGGCGGCGAAGCGGCGCTCGGGCGGCGGGTCGCATGGGCGAGGAGGCGCGGGCGCAGCGGCGGGACGGCTCGGGCGCGGCGGGCTCGGGCGCGCTGCCAACAGGCTGGCCGGCCGTGGGCTGGAGCGGGCCGCGGTGGAGGGAGGCGGCGGCGCGCCACGTGGCGGCGCCTGTTGGGCGAGGGGCGGCGGCGGACATGTCCGGCGCGGGGTGGACACGTCCGGCGGCAGGAGGAGGAAGAGGCTAGGGTTAGGGGGGGGGGAGAATTTGACCGCGAATTTGGACGGGAGGACATATTTATAGGTAGAGGGAGCTAGGAGACTCCAAATGGAGTGCGGTTTTCGCCCACACGATCGTGATCGAACGACCGAGAGCATGGAGAGGAGTTTGCTGGGTTTTGGACACTTTGAAAGGGGTGTTGGGCTGCAACACAAAGAGGGCTTTTACGGTTACCCGGTTAACCGTTGGAGTACCAAACGACCTCCGAATGGCACGAACTTGACAGCGGTTCACTGGTGGTATACCAAGGCCGCTTGGCAAACCTCGTCCATTCCAAAAGTTTAACACCCGCATACCTAAGAGAGGTAAAAGGGGCGCCGGAGACATAGGAGTGCCGGATTGCAAAACGGACAACGGGAAAATGCTCGGATGCATGAGACTAACACGTATGCAAATGCGATGCACATGATGACATGATATGAAATGCAGATGATGACATGGCAAAGTGCAACACGCAAGCAAATGACATGGCAACGAGGGCGAATAATCAAGGACACCGGCGATCGAATCCGGGCGCTACAACACTCCTCCACTAACAAGAGATCTCGTCCCGAGATCTTAGGACCGAGACGGAAGGGAAAAAGGGATGAGGTGAAACAAGAAACGCAAGAGAGAAGAGGCAAAGAATCGAGAGCACACGAAAAGAAGAGAGAAGCGATGAGAATGACGAGAATCGAAAATTCACGGAATCAGATAGACTATGAAACAACTCGTTCTAACCGGAGTGGCTATTATGAGAAAAAGAAACGAATAAGACTGAAAGGATTTAGGCAGCACTCCGGCTGAAAATGGAAGGGAAAGAACATGAACTAAAGGGGATGGAATGATACTTGATGAAGACATGACACAAAACCTCCGGAAGAATTGAATTAGTGGAATGACAAGAACTTATAAAGAAGGATTGAACGAAATTGTTGAGAAAATCAACAACGAAAGAATAAGCTTGTTGTGGGCTTATGGATAACATCTCAAAATTATGAGCTGATCGCCGCCCACAAGCAGGAAAGATTAAATAGCTGAGGAGAACGAAGAAATGCAAAACTCCACTTCAAAAGAATAGGAGACTTAATTGCACTTCGAGAAGAGAAGAAAAGATACTTGGATTTATCCAACAAAGTCTTGATGAAATCTTGAAGAATGAATTAAATCATGAAGAACCACCATGAAGAACTCCGGTAACAAAAAGGATGATGAGATAGAAATGAAGGATGAAAAGAATAAGGATGAGCATTGCAATGATTCCGATGGAGGTTCCGACAAAATGGCCGAGGAAACTAAACTCCGGATAAGAAAAGATGAAAACACTTGGAACTAGAATTTATTCCTCACGAACAAACTCTGAAGGAGGGGATTAAACACTTGGATGAAATAAGAATAAGATTTATTGTATGCTTATCCTTCATCAAATTAAATTGATGACAAACAATGGATTTTGCATATTACTTATTCTTCTTGAAAAAGAATTGAGACGTGACATATCACAAACTTGAGAAGGACTTCATGAATCACCGGTAGGTTGAAAAGAACGAATGGATTAATATGATAAACAAAGAAAATAATCTTGAATGAACCACCGTAAGAATTCGAAATGACTGATTAAAAAGAAATAATCACCGGGAAGAATTAGAGAAGCACGGAGATACTTGAGGGAATTAAAATGCAAGAGAACAAAGAGATCGCGAACTGATAGAAGAATACTTGAACGAAGCACCGGAAGAATATTGAGATGAACGAAGCTGAAAACTTGGAACGAAGAAATATTCCGAAAAGATGACCTTGGGATGATCGAGACGGAAAACAACTCATGAAATACTCCGGATGGATGAAAAGAATTGCACAACTGGAAACAAATTGATAGGATAACATCGAGCTAGCACCACAAATCTTCGGGAGAACGGACAAGATTTAGGGAAAACTCTAGTTCGGTCTTCAAATATCGACGGGAAACACCACAAAAAAATACTGGGATACTCCGGGAGAATGAAAAGAGGAAGGGTTGACCCAAAGATGAAAAGAATTAGAAAGCGATCTTGGAGAAGGCATGTGACTGATGGGATCCATTCTTACGTCACAAATGAAAAGAATAGCGAAAAACTCCGGGGGAATTAGAAGAGTCAGGTAAGATCCTGGGAAAAGACCTATGGGTTAGGGCCCACTAAAAGAAAAACACCGTTGGAAAGGATTGTTGAATGAGAAATGATGCACTGGAACGATTGAAATATTTGAATGAGGTGACAACCTCAATTAATTCAAACACGCATTTAATCTCCCGAGATGTGTTGAACACTCCGAAGGATAAACCAAGCAGAGGCGAACGAGCAGGAAAACACTTGAGCTGAGGGAAAGAATACGACCGACAACGAAAAACTTGAATTGAATCCACCGGAGAAGAAAAGGGATGATGAATGATGAACGAGACGAGAATTCACCGTTGGAACAATTGAGGGAAGACTCCACACTAATGAAATTGATGCTCAAAGAGACTCAAGCTCCGGAAGAAAAAGGGTGGAGGGCGGCAAAACAAAGGCAACTTGAAGGGGAACCGATTTAATTACTTCAAGAGGAAACACCGTTGAAATCATTGAGGAAAGAAAGCAAAGACTTCAAGACGAGCAGAATGGATACTGACACGAACTCCGGTTCCGAGAAGAAAAGGGTGGGCGGTGGGAAAAGAAAACAACCGAGGATTGAACTCAAAGATGAAGAGGCTCGAGTCGACTTGACGAGAAATGCACCGGATGAAAAGAGCTGAGGATCAACGATCGAAAAACCAACTGCGTGATCCTAAAGAAAAAATTGAAGGGGAAGAGGAGTAATTCTAAGCACCTACGTCAAGATTTCTCACCAGAGCGACAAAGGGGCAGAGGAGTAAAAGAAATCCTACTCTCCGATATAACTAGACTCCGAAAATAGTTTTCTTCTAGACTCAACAACGGCCAAACTACACGATCAATCAAGGGGCTCTAGGGTCGGTCGAGGCTCGATACCAACTTGTCACGCCTAAGATGCGACCCTATCCTAAAGGAACTCAAGGTCCCACCAAGGATAGAAGCGCATCTTGAAGACGCTTTTGCAAGGTGGATATCATTACATCAACATCACATAATAGTGGGGATACATCCAAAACATACAATGTCACATGAATACAACAACATCATATACAAGAACAACATCCGCTACGGAATGAAACATAAATGTAAGCTCAAACGACATCCACCTCTGCTAGCCCAAAGCTGCCGACCGAACCTATCCCCGATCAAGAAGAAGCGTAAGAAGAACTCCAATACAAGCAAACATCGCCTCGGCCATGATCATCGAATGAACCTGTACCGCAATCGTTGGTGTAGTAATCAGAGCCACGAGGACTCAGCAATCCCATTACCATGGGTATCAAGACTAGCAAAGCTTAAAGGAAAGGAAGGGTAAAGTGGTGAGGTTGCAGCAGGACTAAGCATATATGGTGGCTAACATACGCAAATGAGAGCGAGAAGAGAAACAAAGGAACGGTCGTCAACTAGTAATGATCAAGAAGTGATCCTGAACTCCTACTTACGCCGACATAAGCCGTAAACCGTGTTCTCCTCTCGATCAACCCCAAAAGAGACACTCACGGTTACGCACACGGTTGGTGTATTTTAGAAGAGTTTGCTTCAAGTTTACTACAACCGGATATTAACAAATTCCCATCTGCCACATAACCGCTGGCACGGCTCTCGAAAGTTTATACCTCGCAGGGTGTCCCAACTTAGCCCATGATAAGCTCTCGCGATCAACGAAGGATATTCTTCTCCCGGAAGACCCGATCAGTCTCGAATCCTGCCACAAGACATTTCGACAAAGAATAAAACAAGACCAGCAAGACCGCCTGATGCGCCGACAATCCCGATAGGAGCTGCACATATCTCGCCTCGTGGCAACACCGGATGAGACAGCTACGAGTAAAACCAAGCCTCGAAGTTTCCTGCAGGTGGCCTCAAGAAGCGTTCGGTTCGAACCAGCACTTAGAGAAGCACCGGTCGGTGGGGCTAAATAAAGATGACCTCGGCCCGAAACCCAAGGGAAAAAGGGCTAGGTGAGGCAAATGGTAAAACCAATGTTGGGCCTTGCCGAGGAGTCTTATTCAAAGCGAACTGTCAAGGGGGTCCCATAAATCACCCAACCGCGTTAGGGACGCAAAATCCGGGAACATAATACCGATATGACGGAAACTAGGGCGGCAAGAGTGGAACAAAACACCAGGCATAAGGCCGAGCCTTCCACCCTTTACCAAGTATATAGATGCATTAATTAAATAAGATATATTGTGATATCCCAACAAGTAAACATGTTCCAACAAGGAACAACATCTCCATGTTCCAACAAGGAACAAACTTTATCTTCACCTGCAACTAACAACGCTATAAGAGGGGCTGAGCAAAGCGGTAACATAGCCAAACAACGGTTTGCATAGGAAAGGTGTCAAAGGTTAGAGGCCGACATGGCAATTTGGGAGGCTTGAGCAGCAAGTGATAGGTAACGCAGCATAGCGATAGAACGAGGCAACTAGCATAACAATGATAGTAATGAGATCCAAAGTGACGGTTATCTTGCCTGAAATCCTGCAAGGAAGAAGAACGAGTCCATGAAGAAGATGAAGCCACGAAGACGAACCAAGCGTAGACGAAAGAATCCTCACGATCGCAACGAAACGGGAACTATCGAGAAGAAGCACACAACATAGTAAACACTCCACACATGAACATGACAAGATGCACAACAAACATGATGCATGACAAGGCTACATGGAGTTACTCATGGCAAAAGATGATGCAAACAAGAACAACACATCAAAGCAAGTTTAAATGAGGCCGGAAACAACATATAACAATTCCGGTAAGTCCTCATATGCAAATTTCGAAATTGGTCCAGATCTGAATAACTTTTATGTTCTAGTTGTTAAACAGCAAGTTAAAGAGCACCACGAATATCTACACGAAATTCTAGTCAAGTTACATATAAAGTTCATTAGATCCGGAGCTACGGCCTAGAAGATATGAGCAAAACAAGTTAAACATGGCATTGGTGCAAAATGCATACAAACATCAAGCAAACACCTCAAAACAAGGATGCAACATGATAATATGAAACTACATGCAAAATCAAGCAAGTTTCATATAGAGCACACTCAAAACGGAGCAACGGTTCAACACATACACTCTATACAAGTTTAAAGGACAAGCTGTCCAAAACAGCAACTAGGCATATTGCAAGCATCAAAACACTATGCTACAGCATCTCAACGTAATAACAAAAGGCATGGGCACGATGTACAGGTAAAGCATGACAAAACATGAACACTGAGCTATCTCCAGAAATCACTAGAACATGCTCAAAATGACATGGCAAGATTGCAAATAATAACAGTTTCAGACTTTGCAGAAATAACATCCGGTCGCAATGTTTAGAGCTATCAAACAACATGTTACAGGAACTTATCATGGCAAACAAAGGCATGGCATGAATCTACTAATTGCATAGAACAAAAGTCCCTTACTTACCATGAGCCAAAAAGGATCAGAAGATATCATGGCACCCACGTGAACATGGCAAGTTATATTACAGATTCATACATGGCAGGAACAACAATAAGTAGGCATGTTGGTGAGCTTGAAACACTCACCACAGAGCAATACATGACATTGCAAGGCAACTCACAGTAATAAGACATGTCATAGAAGCTATACATGGCAAGAACAACATCATAGCCTACACAGATCAACTACAACAACCTTGGCAAAATTGAATAACATGTAAACAACCTGCCAGGAAACATTTTATAGAAAAAGTAGAGCTCGATTGACTCAAGCTATGGCACTCCATAATTACAAAAAAGGGCATTCATGGATAGAGCAAGACATGTATAACAAAACATCCTTAGTGAAGTATCTCAAAATAAGCATGGATCTCTCGGTAGCATCAAGTTTACATGGCATAAAAATATCAGCAGAACAGGGGCTGAAAACAGCAACATCATGACGCCTAGTTTGCATGCTTGTGCTAGTCACCACATAGATCACAAAAATACATGGCATACACCCCTTTAAAGACGGCATGGCATATTACAAAACACATGTAGGACTCAAGTTCATAGGGTGCACACATCAATCATGGCAAAAATGACAAAAGTGCATGTTCTGATAAGAATCTGAAACTAACATCACATAGCCCTCTTCTAACAGCATTTCGGGCATCACGATGAGCTCAAATGTAAATGATGCAATGATATGAAATGATGTACTCATCGAGACGAACAATTTGACATATTATACGCACTAAATGGAGCCGTATGGAGCAAGTTATGATGCGATGAACAGGGCATGAAAATAACAAAGCAGATCCGGGACTTGAGAGAAAATATACCGCGAAAAAATCAACTCGGGATGGAGAGAAGCGGGACGGCCGGATCCGGGATGGGGAGGCGCGTTTGGTTGGTTGAACTGGTGGATTTGGTCCACCTGACCAGATCCGGCGAGGACGGCGGCGCCGGCGAAGCTCGGCGGCGAGCTCCGGCGAGGGAGGCCCGCGGCGGGCGGGCGAGGCGCGGTGGCGCTGGGCGGAGGCGCCGCGGGTCAGCGGCGCGGGAGGGCGCGACTGCGGGCGATGGCGCTGATGGGCCGGGAGGGCTGCCGGGACGGCGCGCCGACGGCGGGCGGCGCTGACGCTGAAGCGGCGGCGAAGCGGCGGCTCGGGCGGCGGGTCGCGCGGGCGAGGAGGCGCGGGCGCAGCGGCGGACGGCCGGGCGCTGGCGGGCTCGGGCGCGCCAGCAAGGGGCCGGCGTGGGCTGGAGCGGGCCGGCGGAGGGAGGCGGCGGCGCCACGTGGCGATGCCTGGTTGGGCGAGGGGCGGCGGACGTGTCCGGGCGCGGTGGACACGTCCGCGCAGAGGAGGAAGAGGCTAGGGTTAGGGGGAGAATTTGACCGCGAATTTGGACGGGAGGACATATTTATAGGTAGAGGGAGCTAGGAGACTCCAAATGGAGTGCGGTTTTCGCCCACACGATCGTGATCGAACGACCGAGAGCATGGAGAGGAGTTTGCTGGGTTTTGGAAACTTTGAAAGGGGTGTTGGGCTGCAACACAAAGAGGGATTTTACAGTTACCCGGTTAACCGTTGGAGTACCAAACGACCTCCGAATGGCACGAAACTTGACAGGCGGTCTACCGGTGGTATACCAAGGCCGCTTGGCAAACCTCGGTCCATTCCGAGAAAGTTTAACACCCGCACACGAAGAGAGGTAAAAGGGGGCGCCGGGAGACATAGGAGTGCCGGATTGCTAAACGGACAACGGGGAAAATGCTCGGATGCATGAGACGAACACGTATGCAAATGCGATGCACATGATGACATGATATGAAATGCAGATGATGACATGGCAAAGTGCAACACGCAAGCAAATGACATGGCAACGAGGGCGAATAATTTGCGGACACCTGGCGCATCGAATCCGGGGCGTTACAACACTCCTCCACTAACAAGAGATCTCGTCCCGAGATCTTAGGACCGAGACGGAAGGGAAAAAGGGATGAGGTGAAACAAGAAACGCAAGAGAGAAGAGGCAAAGAATCGAGAGCACACGAAAAGAAGAGAGAAGCGACGAGAATGACGAGAATCGAAAACTCACGGAATCAGATAGACTATGAAACAACTCGTTCTAACCGGAGTGGCTATTATGAGAAAAAGAAACGAATAAGACTGAAAGGATTTAGGCAGCACTCCGGCTGAAAATGGAAGGGAAAGAACATGAACTAAAGGGGATGGAATGATACTTGATGAAGACATGACACAAAACCTCCGGAAGAATTGAATTAGTGGAATGACAAGAACTTATAAAGAAGGATTGAACGAAATTGTTGAGAAAATCAACAACGAAAGAATAAGCTTGTTGTGGGCTTATGGATAACATCTCAAAATTATGAGCTGATCGCCGAGCACAAGCAGGAAAGATTGAATAGCTGAGGAGAACGAAGAAATGCAAAACTCCACTTCAAAAGAATACGGAGACTTAATTGCACTTCGAGAAGAGAAGAAAAGATACTTGGATTTATCCAACAAAGTCTTGATGAACTCTTGAAGAATGAATTAAATCATAAAGAACCACCATGAAGAACTCCGGTAACAAAAAGGATGATGAGATAGAAATGAAGGATGAAAAGAATAAGGATGAGCATTGCAATGATTCCGATGGAGGTTCCGACAAAATGGCCGAGGAAACTGAACTCCAGATAAGAAAAGATGAAAACACTTGGAACTAGAATTTATTCCTCACGAACAAACTCTGAAGGAGGGGATTAAACACTTGGATGAAATAAGAATAAGATTTATTGTATGCTTATCCTTCATCAAATTAAATTGATGACAAACAATGGATTTTGCATATTACTTATTCTTCTTGAAAAAGAATTGAGAAGTGACATATCACAAACTTGAGAAGGACTTCATGAATCACCGGTAGGTTGAAAAGAACGATTGGATTAATATGATAAACAAAGAAAATAATCTTGAACGAACCACCGTAAGAATTCGAAATGACTGATTAAAAAGAAATAATCACCGGGAAGAATTAGAGAAGCACGGAGATACTTGAGGGAATTAAAATGCAAGAGAACAAAGAGATCGCGAACTGATAGAAGAATACTTGAACGAAGCACCGGAAGAATATTGAGATGAACGAAGCTGAAAACTTGGAACGAAGAAATATTCCGAAAAGATGACCTTCGGATGATCGAGATGGAAAACAACTCCTGAAATACTCCGGATGGATGAAAAGAATTGCACAACTGGAAACAAATTGATAGGATAACATCGAGCTAGCACCACAAATCTTCGGGAGAACGGACAAGATTTAGGGAAAACTCTACTTCGGTCTTCAAATATCGACGGGAAACACCACAAAAAATACTGGGATACTCCGGGAGAATGAAAAGAGGAAGGGTTGACCCAAAGATGAAAAGAATTAGAAAGCGATCTTGGAGAAGGCATGTGACTGATGGGATCCATTCTTACGTCACAAATGAAAAGAATTGCGAAAAACTCCGGGGGAATTATAAGAGTCAGGTAAGATCCTGGGAAAAGACCTGTGGGTTAGGGCCCACTAAAAGAAAAACACCGTTGGAAAGGATTGTTGAATGAGAAATGATGCACTGGAACGATTGAAATATTTGAATGAGGTGACAACCTCGAATTAATTCAAACACAGACGAATCTCCTGAGATGTGTTGAACACTCCGGAAGGATAAACTGGCGAGAGGCGAACGAGCAGGGAAAACACTTGAGCCGAGGGAAAGAATACGACCGACAACGAAAAACTTGAATTGAATCCACCGGAGAAGAAAAAGGGATGATGAATGATGAACGAGACGAGAATTCACCGGTTGGAAAAATTGAGGGAAGACTCCACACGAATGAAATTGATGCTCGAAAGAGACTCAAGCTCCGGGAAGAAAAAGGGTGGGAGGGCGGCAAAAACAAAGGCAACTTGGAAGGGGAACCGACGAATGACTTCAAGAGGAAACACCGGTTGAAATCATTGAGGAAAGAAAGCAAAGACTTCGCACGAGCAGAATGGATACTCGATTACGAACTCCGGTTCTGAGAAGAAAAGGGTGGGCGGGTGGGAAAAGAAAACAACTGAGGATTGAACTCAAAGATGAAGAGGCTCGAGTCGACTTGACGAGAAATGCACCGGATGAAAAGAGCTGAGGATCAACGATGGAAAAACCAACTGCGTGATCCTAAAGAAAAAATTGAAGGGGAAGAGGAGTCATTCTAAGCACCTACGTCAAGATTTCTCACCAGAGCGACGAAGGGGCAGAGGAGTAAAAGAAATCCTACTCTCCAATATAACTAGACTCCGAAAATAGTTTTCTTCTAGACTCAACAACGGCCAAACTACACGATCAATCAAGGGGCTCTAGGGTCGGTCGAGGCTCGATACTAACTTGTCACGCCCAAGATGCGACCCTATCCTAAAGGAACTCGAAGGTCCCACCAAGGATAGAAGCGCATCTTGAAGACGCTTTTGCAAGGTGGATATCATTACATCAACATCACATAATAGTGGGGATACATCCAAAACATACAATGTCACATGAATACAACAACATCATATACAAGAACAACATCCGGCTACGAATGAAACATAAACAGAAGCTCAAACGACATCCACCCTGCTAGCCCAGGCTGCCGACCTGGAACCTATCCCCTGATCGAAGAAGAAGCAGAAGAAGAACTCCAATACAAGCAAACATCGCTCTCGCGCCATGATCATCGAATGAACCTGTACCTGCAACTGTTGGTGTAGTAATCTGTGAGCCACGAGGACTCAGCAATCCCATTACCATGGGTATCAAGACTAGCAAAGCTTAAAGGGAAAGGAAGGGGTAAAGTGGTGAGGTTGCAGCAGGGACTAAGCATATATGGTGGCTAACATACGCAAATGAGAGCGAGAAGAGAAACAAAGGAACGGTCGTCAACTAGTAATGATCAAGAAGTGATCCTGAACTCCTACTTACGTCAGACTAAGCCAGAAACCGTGTTCTCCTCTCGATCAACCCCGAAAAGAGACACTCACGGTTACGCACACGGTTGGTGTATTTTAGAAGAGTTTGCTTCAAGTTTACTACAACCGGATATTAACAAATTCCCATCTGCCACATAACCGCTGCACGGCTCTCGAAAGTTTATACCCCGCAGGGTGTCCCAACTTAGCCCATGATAAGCTCTCGCGATCAACGAAGGATATTCTTCTCCCGGAAGACCCGATCAGTCTCGAATCCTGCCACAAGACATTTCGACAAAGAATAAAACAAGACCAGCAAGACCGCCTGATGCGCCGACAATCCCGATAGGAGCTGCACATATCTCGCTCTCGTGGCAACACCGGATGAGACAGCTACGAGTAAAACCAAGCCTCGAAGTTTCCCTGCAGGTGGCCCTCAAGAAGCGGCTCGGTTCAACCAGCACTTAGAGAAGCACCGCCCGGGGGCTAAATAAAGATGACCCTCGGCTCCGAAACCCAAGGGAAAAGGGCTAGGTGAGGCAAATGGTAAAACCAATGTTGGGCCTTGCTGGAGGAGTCTTATTCAAAGCGAACTGTCAAGGGGGTCCCATAAATCACCCAACCGCGTTAGGGACGCAAAATCCGGGAACATAATACCGATATGACGGAAACTAGGGCGGCAAGAGGAACAAAACACCAGGCATAAGGCCGAGCCTTCCACCCTTTACCAAGTATATAGATGCATTAATTAAATAAGATATATTGTGATATCCCAACAAGTAAACATGTTCCAACAAGGAACAACATCTCCATGTTCCAACAAGGAACAAACTTCATCTTCACCTGCAACTAACAACGCTATAAGAGGGGCTGAGCAAAGCGGTAACATAGCCAAACAACGGTTTGCATAGGAAAGGTGTCAAAGGTTAGAGGCTGACATGGCAATTTGGGAGGCTTGAGCAGCAAGTGATAGGTAACGCAGCATAGCGATAGAACGAGGCAACTAGCATAACAATGATAGTAATGAGATCCAAAGTGACGGTCATCTTGCCTGAAATCCTGCAAGGAAGAAGAACGAGTCCATGAAGAAGATGAAGCTACGAAGACGAACCAAGCGTAGACGAAAGAATCCTCATGATCGCAACGAAACGGGAACTATCGAGAAGAAGCACACAACATAGTAAACACTCCACACATGAACATGACAAGATGCACAACAAACATGATGCATGACAAGGCTACATGGAGCTACTCATGGCAAAAGATGATGCAAACAAGAACAACACATCAAAGCAAGTTTAAATGAGGCCGGAAACAACATATAACAATTCCGGTAAGTCCTCATATGCAAATTTCAAAATCGGTCCAGATCTGAATAACTTTATGTTCTAGTTGTTAAACAGCAAGTTAAAGAGCACCACGAAGATCTATACGAAATTCTAGTCAAGTTACATATAAAGTTCATTAGATCCGGAGCTACGGCCTAGAAGATATGAGCAAAACAAGTTAAATATGGCATTGGTGCAAAATGCATACAAACATCAAGCAAACACCTCAAAACAAGGATGCAACATGATAATATGAAACTACATGCAAAATCAAGCAAGTTTCATATAGATCACACTCAAAACGGAGCAACGGTTCAACACATACACTCTATACAAGTTTAAAGGACAAGCTGTCCAAAACAGCAACTAGGCATATTGCAAGCATCAAAACACTATGCTACAGCATCTCAACGTAATAACAAAAGGCATGGGCACGATGTACAGGTAAAGAATGACAAAACATGAACACTGAGCTATCTCCGTAAATCACTAGAACATGCTCAAAATGACATGGCAAGATTGCAAATAATAACAGCTTTCAGACTTTGCGTAAATAACATCAGTCGCAATGTTTAGAGCTATCAAAAACATGTTACAGGAACTTATCATGGCAAACAAAGGCATGGCATGAATCTACTAATTGCATAGAACAAAAGTCCCTTACTTACCATGAGCCAAAAAGGATCAAGATATGATGGCACCCACGTAAACATGGCAAAAGTTATATTACAGATTCATACATGGCAGGAACAACAATAGTAGGCATGTTGGTGAGCTTGAAACACTCACCACAGAGCAATACATGGCATGGCAAGGCAACTCACAGTAATAAGACATGTCATAGAAGCTATACATGGAAAGAACAACATCATAGCATACACGGATCAACTACAACAACCTTGGCAAAATTGAATAACATGTAAACAACCTGCCAGGAAATATTTTATAGCAAAAGTAGAGCTCGATTGACTCAAGCTATGGCACTCCATAATTACAAAAAAGGGCATGGATGGATAGAGCAAGACATGTATAACAAAACATCCTTAGTTAAGTATCTCAAAATAAGCATGGATATCTCGGTAGCATCAAGTTTACATGGCATAAAAATATCAGCAGAACAGGGGCTGAAAACAGCAACATCATGACGCCTAGTTTGCATGCTTGTGCTAGTCACCACATAGATCACAAAAATACATGGCATACACCCCTGTAAAGACGGCATGGCATATTACAAAACACATGTAGGACTCAAGTTCATAGGGTGCACACATCAATCATGGCAAAAATGACAAAAGTGCATGTTCTGATAAGAATCTGAAACTAACATCACATAGCCCTCTTCTAACAGCATTTCGGGCATCAAGATGAGCTCAAATGTAAATGATGCAATGAGATGAAATGATTTACTCATCGAGGCGAACAATTTGACATATTATACGCACCAAACGGAGCCGTATGCAGCAAGTTATGATGCGATGAACAGGGCATGAAAATAACAGCAGATCCGGGGACTTAAGAGAAAATATACCCTCGCGAAAAAATCAACTCGGGATGGAGAGAAGCGGGACGGCCGGATCCGGGATGGGGAGGCGCGTTTGGTTGGTTGAACTTGTGGATCTGGTCCACCTGACCAGATCCGGCGAGGACGGCGGCGCCAGCGAGCTCTCGGCGAGGAGCTCCGGCGAGGGAGGCCCGCGACGGCGGCAAGGCGCGGGCGCTGGGCGGAGCGCCGGCGCGGTCAGCGGCGCGGAGGGCGCGATCATGGGCGGCGCGCGATGGCCGGGAAGGCCGGCCGGGACGGCGCGCGGCCGGACGGCGGGCGGCGCTGACGCGAGCGGCGGCTCGGGCGGCGGGTCGCGCATGGGCTCGAGGCGCGGGCGCAGCGGCGGGACGGCTCGGGCGCGGCGGGGCCCGGCAGCTGCCCATGCGGGTTCGCCGTGGCTGGAGAGGGCCGGGCGGGCGGGGAGGCGGCGGCGTGCTACGTGGCGATGCCTGGTTGGGCGAGGGGGCGGCGGCGGACGTGTCCGGCACGGGGTGGACACATCCGGCGGCAGGAGGAGGAAGAGGCTAGGGTTAGGGGGGGAGGAATTTGTCCGCGAATTTGGACGGGGAGGACATATTTATAGGTAGAGGGAGCTAGGAGACTCCAAATGGAGTGCGGTTTTCGCCCACACGATCGTGATCGAACGACCGAGAGCATGGAGAGGAGTTTGCTGGGTTTTGGCCACTTTGAAAGGGGTGTTGGGCTGCAACACAAAGAGGGCTTTTACGGTTAACCGGTTAACCGTTGGAATACCAAACGACCTCCGAATGGCACGAAACTTGACAGGCGGTCTACCGGTGGTATACCAAGGCCGCTTGGCAAACCTCGGTCCATTCCGAGAAAGTTTAACACCCGCACACGAAGAGAGGTAAAAGGGGGCGCCGGGAGACATAGGAGTGCCGGATTGCAAAACGGACAACGGTGAAAATGCTCGGATGCATGAGACGAACACGTATGCAAATGCGATGCACATGATGACATGATATGAAATGCAGATGATGACATGGCAAAGTGCAACACGCAAGCAAATGACATGGCAACGAGGGCGAATAATCGCGCGGACACCGGGCGATCGAATCCGCACTACTAGAAAACCACTACTAATGGCGCACCTAATATGGCTATTAATGGTGCATCACTGCGCGCCATTGATAGCACGCCATTAGTATTTTTACTAATGGCGCACCACCGGTGCGCCATTAGTATCTGAGTATAATGGCGCACCACCGGTGCGCCATTAGTATAGGCTACGGATGCGCCATTAGTATGCCTCCCGTAAGCATGTATACCAGTGCTTTGATACTAATGGCGCACCACCTCCGATGCGCCATTAGTAATCAAGAGATACTAATGGCGCACTACCCAGTGATGCGCCATTAGTATGCATCGTTATACTAATGGCGCATCGTCATGTAATGCGCCATTAGTATGAATATTAGGTTTTTTATTTTTTATTTTCTGTTTTTGCACAGGTTACAAAATGTATAATTTGACAAAATATAGACAGCACACATCAACAATAGATTCATCAAATACAATAGAAGATTAGTCTTTGAATACAATTCATCATATTAGTCTCCTAATACAATTCATCATATTAGTCTCCAATTGAAAAGACCGAACAAAGATAGAACATTATATTACAAGTCTCGAGACCGCGAGTAGCGAGTTTGTCTTCGCATTACAAGTCGATATCGATCATCTAAACTACCATCACATAGAAGAGAGCTGCGGTCATCACGATGAAACTCGCCTTCATCCGGTTCCTCCAACGCCCCCTTCCTCTCCCGCTAGATAGCGGGCGATTCTAGATTTGGCCTCGCCCTAGTGGTGTACCTTTGTAACTGTTATCGCTGAATCGGTGAACCTGTCTCCGACACTCCTCCCACCATCGAGACTCCGAACCTTACCTTGTACACTACATACGCCGGCATCGCTATGCACTAGCCAAACGTAAACGTTAGTACCAATTCACGCATAATACATAAGCAATATATAAGTATGCAACAGTAACGATCGGAAGAGAAAACAAGACATTAATAGCATTGATTACATCTAAGTTGAACGACTCTCAAACCAAAGAGACATACTACAAGTTCATTAAAGTTTAATTACAACATGAGCCAATCGATGTTTCAGAACTAGACAACTCGACTCAAGGGATCGGAGCGTGGATGAAGCCGCCGCTCATCGTGGGAGTCATGAAAGAACGGGCGTTGTCATCCTGCATTTGTAGCATTGTGTCGATGTCACCGTTGGACGGTTGATTTCTAAGGTAGAACTGCCCGAGGTACGGCGACATCTTGATGGATGATTTCCGCAAACTCCGATCGGATGCGAAAGAATTTTGTCGAGGTCCGCGTCCCGGATTGCCGACACGCCGCGCCCAATCTTGAGTTTACTCGGTAGCGAAGTTGATGATGGTCCCGCACGATCGCCTCGCATGTGATGGATGGCGAGTAGGCACCCTTCGACCGCCAAAGCGGCTGCTTGACGCAGCAGAACGTCAGACAGGGAGAACACGTGCTTGCCGTGCTTTCACGAATAGGCCCGTGAAGGTGCTTCCAGATTTGGCGCAGCCGGGAGAACATCATCAAGAACCTTCTTGACATTTGTGTAGTCTACGCTTGATCGACGGTCCGGTCGAAATACGTGGCCATGGAATATTTGGGGCTTAGGAGGATGAGCGCAACGGTGTCACCGCAGAAAACACGGAATGTTAAAAGAAAACGATCGAAATGTAAGAATTCATATGTTACGGGCCGGTTGAGGGGAGGACTTACTCGGAAAGTAAGGCACGAGGAAGTTATCCTTATCTTGGTTTGCCGTAATGACGCCTTCGAGGTAAGAACTCGCGACTTGCCGTCCCAGCGCTGCCCAAGATCTTGGCACGCATGTAGAAGGGGTCGACTATCACGATGTCCGGGTCTTGTCGCTAATGATCCGCATTCCATACTCAGCGAAAATAGCCGAGGAAGGTGTAGTGCAGCGGATGAAGGTTCAACATAGCGTGGATGTCATCAAAACGCAGGACGATCGACGCCCGATGGAGTTATCCACAAAGCCCTTGCCCTCGGCACCTTGGCCGAAAAACCGGTATGCCACATCCTTCTCCCCGAGACGCCGCTTCTCCAAAGAAAGAACACCGCATGCAGACTCCGATAGCACCGTTGCAGCATTGAGCATATTTGTCGGTAGCATCGCCTACCCGCCACATGCACCTCCTCGAGATATCCTCGGTGAAGGTGGCCCGCCCCGAGCACGGATCGCATTTGGTGCCGCTGGCTCGCACCCTTCTTAGTCTTTCTTTTGCGTGCCTTCTTCTTCTCCTGTAATGGGACCGAGTTTTGCACACAGACCGCCTTCTTGAGTGTGTTGGGGCTGATATTTCGCACCTCGCCTATCCGAGGCTCGGTGAAGTCGGCAGCGGAGGCGCCTCCCGAGAGCTGAACGCCGACGGCGGCGCCGTTGCAACTTGGCTTCTCCGCTGCACGAGCTAGATCGCACACGCCTTTTGTTGGGTTTGGTTCTTGAGAAGGAGGCCCCATGAAGTCGCCATCGCACTCCATGCTCGGCAAAGTACTGATCGACGCTGCCAAATGTATCATAGTCGCCGCCGCCGCTTACGATCCTGTGCCATATGCATGTTTGGATCCATGGCATAGGGATGTCCGCACCGCTACGGTGGTCTTGCCATGGGGCCGACTTGGCGCCGCACGACCGGGCGGTGTTGTCTTTGGGGTGGTGTCCCCGCCCCAAACGAATCTGGCTCTTCGCCAAAGCAGGGCCAGCTCAGCAGGCGCCGAGGGTCATCACGTCATCATCGCCGCCCCGACGGGTCGATTCGAGGTAACAAGTCGTCGCAGCTCGGCAGCACCAACCAGTTGAACCCTAAACAAGTTGGGTGGCATCCGGGTACCGTGGAACAAGGTTGCCCGTTGAACGATTTTGCCCATGGCGACATCGACCAACTCGTTGTTCACGGCGGAGGAGAGTGCACGAACATCGGCGGCGCCTGCGAAAACATGTAGGGCGCCGAGGATGCCCAATCAAAGGCAAGGAGATTAAGTCCTCGGCGAGAGAGGCTTAATTAGTTACCGTGATGATGGCGCCGAGCTCGGCTAATGTAGAGGCACCGCCAACGGCGGGCGGCAGTTGACGGAGGGGCCGCTTGTTGCAGAGGTGCCGGCCGGCGACACCCGGTGCATTAAGCTCCGTGCGGCGCCGGAGACACTAATGCCGCCCGCCGGAGGCACCAATGGCCCCGCCATCGCATTATGCGAGTTGCTGGCCGTGAAGCTAGGAATCGGGCGGCCTCGCTGGCGCCCGCAATCCACGACTCAACCCCGAGATCAAGGTAGGCACAAGGGCGGTGATCGCCGCCCGAGTCGTTGTTCCACTTGCTCTTGGACAATCTCCGAATCCGCGCCACCTGTGCCTTTGAGTTCTTGAACCTCTCGCTACCGGCTTTCCGAGCTGGTCTTTTTCTCCTTCCGCACACCAGCGTATAGTATGACCCCATTTTGTCGACAAGCTTTTGCCGCCACACGACCAGCCGACGCCGACTTCATCGAGCTTATCCTTGTTCTTCATTACATTCAACCCCTATTTAGAGTGGTGTCCCAAGGGTTGTTTTAGTCGACCCAGCGCCATCGCTTTCAATCGCTGCGGAAGGAATGTGAACCATTTAGAAATTCGCTTCATTAATTAGAATGCAACCATATGGAGCTAATTACGCGGGTGTATTCCTTACCGTAACAAGCTCAAGCTGCCTGGTCTTCGGATCCGTGGTAAGCTCCTTTGTTTTCGGCTCCTTCTTGTACCGGCCCCGACAAAGTTCCTGGTCTACTTGTCACCGATGTATCAAGAGGGCGGTAGGCCTTGCTCGCACGGTCCGCCTCCTCCTTGTCCCATATAGGCTCCGCCACTCAGAACCGCCGGGACCGAGTGTGTGTTCCCCTATGTTCAGCTCCGCATTTGTTTCCCCACTCACTTGATTGGGAGCTTGCGGTTCTCGAGCAATTGATCTTGAAGTCGTTGTAGTCATCTTCGTGATCGAAGGATTTTTCTCCTTGATCTTCTCATAACTCTCACCTTTCTCGATCATTCTCTTCACATTGCTTTTCCAAGTAGACAGGGCCTTGCTCATCTTCGTGAGGGCAGCATTGTTCACTTTATTCCCTTTGAGGCTTGTGTTTTCAAATTCAGCGGGAACTTGTATCGCTCGTGCAGCTTCGTGAAGAGGAGGTTGCGCAAATTCCCTCGGTCAGATGCCTCGTGTTCTCGGTGTTGATCGAGACGGTGCTCGGACAATGCACCCGAGCTGAAGCGAGTACCCCTTGACTATTCGCTCGGGCGCCGGATTCCGCTGGAGTCCACTTCAAGAACTTCCTCCTTGAGGGTGCGGAGCACGATCGGGCGCCGTCCTTCCGCTGCCTCTTTGGTTGGCTGCCATCCGTGCGCGCGCCGCCATCATCGCGGTGGCATCCTCGGCGGCACCATCGGTGGTGGCATCGGTGTGGTCATCCTCGGCGGCACCATCCGTGGTCTCGGGATCGGTGGGGAAGGCGGCGGCCTCATACAAGTGAGGTTGTTCCTCCATCTCCGGGACAGCTCCTGAATGCCTTGCCGCTTCAACCCCGGCCTCATCGTTAGGGCCATGTTTCTCTCTAAATAGAAACAAAGTTTGGTCAAAAGTTGGTTATTGTCAAGGAACAAGATCATGGTCTCATCATTTAGGGTTTGTCGACACCGAGGCATCCTAAAATCTAAGCTTTTATCATTGAGGGTTTTCCGACGCCAAGGCACCCTAAAAGCCTAACTTTTCATCATTTCGGTTTTATCGACACCGAGGCACCCTAAAAGCCATGCATTAGTCACAAGTACGCCGGGCACTTGATCCTACTTAATAAACTACTAAGATACCCGGCCCATGCATTAGTCACAGTATTTCATATGTCCTATTTTTAGCAAAGTCATGCTAAAATTCACGGAAAATTTCAGCATGACCTTTGCTGAAAATAGGACATATGGAGTACCAATTTGCCGAACGGAAGTTAATCGACATTCCGCAAACTCAAGGGCCTCTCGGGTACCTGCAAAATCATCACGACACGATGGTCGGAGACAAAACCCAGCAAACTAGCAAAATCATCACAAATTGTTTTCTCGTTAAAGATGATCATCATCTTTACAAGTCTTTCTCAATGTGATCACAAGTAATTCAGAGGCATCACAAGTAATTCAGAGCATCACAAGGCATTAGTAGTTCAGACATGAACAAGTTTTACAAAGCACATCAATTTGTGTGCCTAACTGAATTAACTGAATTTTCAAGAATCAATAAACTGAATTTTCAAAACTGCAAGAAGCCAATTAAAAAATCCTTGCACTCTGTCAAATTAACTATTGTTTTTCACTTTGTGCCAGCACCATTAGATTAGTTGGTAAAGTACATCTTTCATCCTAGTACATTCCCTGCCTGTGCAGGCATTTGCGAGCAGTGACGAAGAGATTGGCTTTTAGGCCCCGACTAATTAACTACATTGCTCATCGAGACCCTGCTGTTTATCGGGAGGTGGCAGTACTACTGTACTAGTGTGGTACTGGTTTATTATTTGGAACCTTCGCTTATGAAGCTATCTCTGTAAAGATTTGCAACTAGTAGTACATTTTTGGTGGGTGCAAAAGTCCAACAGACTAGAACTGAGCTGATTGATCTATAAATGTGTAGGAGGAGCTAGATCATTTCCTTTACCAAATAAGCAATTGATCTAGCATCCACCTTTACCAAATGCAAGCAACTGATATGATAACAATTAGTTATTGTTATCATCTGAGATAATTTAATCAGAGCAGTGGCAGTGGATTTGTGCACAAGCTAGCTAAGACAGTAGCTTCCTTGCAACCCACAAAAGACAAAGGAAAAGAGGGTGAAAAGGGGGAGATGGTTAGCTTTGATGAGCAGGCAGCATCTTCCTAACCCCCTTCTTCTTGTCTCCTCTCACTATCTCTCACACATGTACACATGGCAAACCACAAAGGGTGCCACTGCCATGCATCCCTCTCCATCATTTAATCATGATTAGCCCATCATTTTGACCAAAGGTTAGTTAATTAATTAACTAGTGTATGCCACAAAGAGCACAGATCGCCATCTAGCTAGTAGCTTTCTAAGGCCCCCTCCTCCTCTCGACTAATGGTTCCAAGTTAGTAGTTGTACTCCACTAATGGGTTCCAATGTTTTTGTTGTCATGAAAAACATGACACTAGATTAACACTAGTTTGCAAGTCAGAAATGTTGCAATTAATTTTCGATATGCTAAAAGTAAAATTCCTCAAATGAACATCTCAATTCTTACAAATGCCTGCATAATTATTATTTTTAAAAGAGGCAACGCTTGCATAAGGTTCAGTTTTAAAGCATTTGCTCATTGATTCACGTAAAACAAGGCAACACGAGCTATCATTTATTCAATTCTAAAACCAAATGGGCCATTTTGGCACCACCAAGGCTCAACTATCTTGCGTACTCTTACAAGGATCATCAAGTATATGCACTTTTGGAAAACTTAAAGGTAGAGGTTTTCTTGGGTGTGTTTTAGCCTTTTGAAGTTCACTCAAGAAAGTGAGGATGCTTATTATGCTCCATATAATTTAACCTTCTTGGCAGGTACTTTATTGTGATCGATGACATATGGGATGCAATCACGTGGAGTATTGTTAGATGTGCTCGCTGTAAAACTGCAATGGCAGCAGAGTAATGACAACTACACTAATCGAGACTGTGGCTACTGCGGTGCTGCCAATAGCTATGACTATCTTTATAAGATGAAATTACTTAGCAATGGAGAGTGAAGAAAGTTATTTCTCGTAAGGGTTTTGTTTGTCAAATAGTCTTTGTAAAACTAATCGGCTGCTCGACGGACTATGTAAGAAGCAACATTTTCCATCTTGATATACGAAATTTAATTTCTTGAAAATGTCAACTGAACTTACGACCAAGTGCAAGCCTCATAATCATTCAAGAGCTAAAGCAAGATGAAAGAGGCTGGAATCTTCTTACATTGGAACCAGCAGCCTCGGTGGCACGACAATCGTAGCAGCCGGAGAGGCCGCGGAGGGAGGACGGTGCCCGGCGACGTGGTGTGGACGGGCGGGTCGAGGTGGGGCAGCGGCGTCCGGGCGGCGGGTCGGGCGGCGTCCGGGCGGCGGGGTCGGGCAGCGTCCGGCGGCGGGTCGGGCGGCGTCCGGCGGCGGGGTCGGGCGGCGCCCGGCGGCGGGTCGGGGCGGCGTCCGGGCGGCGGGTCGGGCGGCGTCGGGCGGCGGGGTCGAGGCGGCGCCCGGTGGCGGGTCGGGCGGGTCGAGGCGGCGCTGGGCGGCGTCCCGGGCGGCGGGGTCGCGCGAGGCAGCGGGCAGCGCCGAGGTGGCGGGACGGTGGCGTCGAGGGAGGTGGGCGAGGGAGAGGGAAGGCGAGAGAGGGCGAGGGAGGGAGGGCGAGGGCGAGGGCGAGGGCGAGGGCAGCGGCGGCGCGGCGGTGGATCGAGAGGAGAGAACTAGCGAGGGGAGAGGAAGGGGATCGGGCGAAGGGGATCGGGCGAAGGGATCAGGCCACAATACTAATGGCGCACCTCACCGTGGTGCGCCATTAGCATGTCCATACTAATGGCGCACCTCACCGTGGTGCGCCATTAGTATTTTTTTTTTATTTCAACTCGAGCCAAAAGGTTATGTACTACTGTAACCTATCCACGTCAAGCCCACTCTACTAGCTCGATCGGTCAAGAGCCAGTTCTCACCCAGAGGTCCCGGGTTCGACTCCTGTGCTCCACAAATTTTTTTATCATTTAAAAGCTGTTTGATACTTATTTATGTTTAAATATGTTCAAACTTGTTTAAATAATAACAGTAATATTTTTTATAAGACAGAGCATTTAAAAGCTGTTTGATACTTATTTTTTATAAGACGGTGCTGCGGGGGGTGGCAAGGCGGCGGTTGAGTAGGGGAATCGAGGTGCGGTGGGTGGGTGGGCGGCGGTGGACTGGGGGTGCTCGGCGCCGAGGGGACCGGATCTGGCGAGGTGGGATAGCGATCGAGATGGAGGGGGATCGAGGTGGGCTCCACAAATTTTTTTTAGCATTTAAAAGCTGTTTGATACTTATTTGTGTTTAAATATGTTCAAACTTGTTTAAATAATAACAGTAATATTTTTTATAAGACAAGAGCATTTAAAAAGCTGTTTGATACTAATTTTTTATAAGACGCGCTTGGTGCGGGGGTCGGCGGCGGCGGTTGAGTAGGGGAATCGAGGGTGCGGGGTCATGGCGGCGGCCGTGGACTGGGGGTGCTCGGGCGAGGGGGCCGGATCTGGCGAGGTGGGATAGCGATCGAGATGGAGGGGATCGAGATCGAGTGTCCATGAAATTTAAAAATATTCATGATAGTTCAAAAGTACCCATGAAATACAATCGAGAAATGAAGGCTACGATTTAAATACAATCGATCTTAGCTAGCTATCTGTTCACAATCTTCTTGCCCTTCTTTTTCGCAAATGGAGTTCTTCCGTGGAACGGACGCCCTTAGGTAGGGTGGTCCCGCTTCTTCTTGTGGTGTATGCTGCTACTTCATCATCGCCGCCATGTTTGATCCTCGGTCGCCGTATTTGTCAAGTCTTGCTCATTGGCTACTCCATCCATTCCGATGATCTTCCTTTGCCTCTCCTCACGACAACACGACCGGGCTTTGGCGGGTCGGTAATGAAGAAGCATTGGTCCACTTGGGAAGCCGCACCCATGGCTCATTTTTCGCGGTGACGCTTTGCCATGGTCTTGATTTGGCTTCGTATAACCATGGTGGTGAAATACCGTCTTCTTTTATGACGTTCTTGGCCCATCGACACGGAACATCGGACCTTCTCTCCAACAGTAGCTCAGCTCCCGATCTCCTCGATCCTTCCGTAGTATCTGTCCTTGTCGTTACGGTGTAGGATTCCATCGTTACCCCGGAGTTCGATAACCATCGCTCTTCATGTCCTTGGCCTCGGTGTAGAATGTGTAGTCGTTGATATCGTGACGCCTCATAGGTCATCGTTGTGCTCGGCGCCTGTGACAAGGCGAATATGAGTTGTTCTTCCGCGGAAGAATCCTCATGTAAAGGGTACGGCGAAGCTTATGCTTGAACCAACGCGTGAAACATGAGTTGTGCTCTTTGAGTGTATCTCCGTCCGTCCTCTGCTGGCCTCGGTCATTGTACGCCTTTTTAATAAAGGTTTTGTGCTCTACCACCCAAGGATCGACCACGCCTATGTGTTGTAGCGCGACTAGGTTTGCTCTTTCAAAGTCGGCGAGTCGACCCTCGAAGTCGACATGCATTTCGGCGACCTCACGGTGACCCCATCCAGCGAGCCTGCCGAGGTGCTGCTGACGGGCAGACCAACGGGTTCTCGATGCCTAGATAATTAGTGCGAGAGGAGATGCACTCTTGATCGAAAAGCCCCGCTATGCTTCCTTCGGGCGTGACATGTTGCGAACGTATCCTTTGATGACACCATTCATCCTTTCGAACGGCATCATGCTGTGCAGGAACGCCGGCCCGAGTTGGATGATATCCTCCACTATATGGACCAGCAGATGCACCATAACGTCGAAGAATGCGGGCGGAAGTACATCTCAAGCTCGCATAGTATCACCACGATCTCTTCCGTAGCCTTCGAGTTGCCTCACGCCAATCGACTTCCGAGATGACGTCGAAGAAGTTGCATAGGCCAAATAGCGTTTCACGGACGTGCGCGTCCCATGATCCCACGGATTGCAACTGGAAGTATCTGCGTCATCAAGACGTGATACGGTCGTGAGACTTCATCCCGCTGAACTTCGCTTCATTGGGTCTAGGTATCTGCTTATCTTCCCCACGTAATCAGAAGGAAGTTTTACTCCTAGGAGGCAGGTGAAAAACTGCTCGATCTCCTCCTGACTTAGAGTGAAGCACGCGGGAGGGTAGTCATTTCCGGTCTTCTTGGCCTTTTTGCCTTTGCGACGACTTTCTGTGTCCTGCTTCGCCTCATCATCATCATCATCATCATCATCATCATCATCATCATCATCATATATAGCGTGAAGCTCCGCCGATGCCCATTGATTTCAAGTCTGCCCTTGCTTTCGCCCATCTTTGGTCCTCTCGGCATGTTGAGCAGGGTACCAAGCAGACTCTCTCACACGCTTCTTCGTGATATGCATGACATCAAGGCTGTGAGGCACACGGTGGATCTTCCAAGACGGCAAGTCCCGAAAACAGACCTCGTTTTCCATACCTTCAGCAGCGGCTCTGGCGCTTTCGCTTCTTTCCGGCTCGCGCCTTTCGCTTCTTTCCGCAGGTGGGCAGTCTTTCCAATTTTTCAACAGCTTGTCTATTTCTCGCCGCTCCTCGTACAGGCGCTTTGGTTCGGTTTCACCATCGAACAGATCCTTGCGTTTCCTCCACGGGTCATCGTCGCGAAGCCACCTTCGATGTCCCATGAACACGGTTTTCAAGACCCGGATCTCTATCTAGCTGGCGATACATTGTGTCATCCATGCACCTTACGCATCCGAAAATCCGTGGACTACCTGCCCCGCGACATATCCGTAATCGAGATAGTCGTGCACCGTCGTGAGCAGTGCGGCTCTCATAGGGAAATATTCTTTCTGCGGCGCCCCACGATTGGCTGGCGTTTTCCACAGCGTGTCAAGCTCCTCTTTCAGCAGCCCCAGATCTGATTGATGTCGCTCCTGGTTGTTTCGCCCTTCAATTAGCATACTCATGTGAATGTACTTCCTCTTCATGCACAACCAGGGGAAGGTTGTACATCCACACAAACACAGGCCAGGTGCTATGTGTGCTTCTCGGCTGCCAAACGGATTGACTCCATCGGTGCTCGCGCCCAAAGACGATGTTCCTTGGATCGCTCCCAAATTCGAGTCTTCGGTTCAACGCCACCGCTCGCATCCTTAGGGTGACTCAAAGATCTTGTCTTTTTATCTATCTCCGGATCATTTGCGCTCATCTTCCCGCTTCTTCTCCTCCCTATCCGCGTGCTAACGCAGGAGCTTTGCTACCTTAGGGTCCGCGAAATAGCGCTCACAGCGAGGAGTGATCGGAAAGTACCACACCACTTTTCGAGGAGCTTTCTTCCTCTTCTTGTATCGAGTGACGCCGCACACCGACATATGGTAGACTCCGCGTGCTCGTCCCGATAAATGATGCAATTGTTCATGCACACATGGTATTTCACGTGCGGCAAATCCAGAGGACACACGATTTTCTTCGCCTCCTCTAAACTGGTCGGGCACTTGTTCCCCTTGGGAAGACGTCGTGCGAATGACATGTTCTCGCCGCACGCGCCGGTCATTTTGTGTTTTACCTTCATCTCCGTGGCCATGAGCGCTACTTTTAGGCGGTATCCTCGGCCTGCATCCTTCATACAATGGAGTAACCGCGCCTAACTCAAGTTGATCCATCTTGGCTTTCTCTCGGCGGCAGCTCTTGCGTTATCCGTCTGCTTGAGAAGCAGCTCTTGAATATAAGGGTCCTGCACCCAGCCCATCGATGGTCCAGCGTCGTCTGCTCTGCCGGCATCATCATCTTCATGATCATGCCCGTCGCCTGCTCCGGCATCTTCCTCATCATCATGTCCTGCATCTTCTACATGATGACTGTGTACAGCATCATAGTCGTGATCTCCTGGGGATACTTCGTCTTCTCGCCCGCCCGAGCCGCGGTGGTTGTCTTGCTGCCCTTCCTCATTTCTTGCCCGGCCCGCATGGACGACTTCGTAGTCATCTTCATCACCTTGCCACCGATAGCCATCCATGAAACCACGCAACAGCAGGTGGTCCCGCACCTGCCGGAATCCGGTCCGCAATAAGGCTCTTCACTTGCATCTTCGACACGGACATCTTATCTCCGCCTCGCTCTTTTGAAGCATCTCGCCTTCATGGACCTCAAAAACCTATTCACGATGCCTTCGGTCATCGTGCGGACTATGGTCGCTCATGGGTAGAGCAAAACGATATTTTAGAACCAAACAAAAATTTGGCATGACTTTCCTAAAAATAGGACCAAAGAGAATGCTTAATGCCAAAATTTCGCTAAACGGAAATGAATCAACATTCCGCAAAATATTGGCAACTATCGCATTTCAAATACCGGTACACCTCCAAACACAAACACATATGCAACACCACAAACATATGCAACACCACGAACATACATAGATCTAGCTAGGCCGTAAAAAGTGCATGTGCACATTGTTGTAAGGAGAACAACCTAAATATAGCTTCCCCTTACTTACCTATTAAAACAAGGTAATTTAACCACTTAATTTGAATGAATCTATGGTGGAAATGAGGTGAAAAGAGGAGGCACCGAGACAAGGAGGAGGTGGAGAGAATGAAGTGGGGAGAAAGTGAGTGTGTGGGTAGGAGAGGCTGTCCCAAATATCTTGTTGCTGCCCACTTACTAATGGCGCACTGTTGCATGGTGCGCCATTAGTAGTTACCACTACTAATGGCGCACTTAAGCAGGATGCGCCATTAGTATGTTTGGATAGGCGCACTAGTTCAAAAAAAATTTATACTAATGGCGCACCCACTGCCTGGTGCGCCATTAGTAGTTACAACTACTAATGGCGCACTTTGGCAGGATGCGCCATTAGTATGTTTGGATAGGCGCACTAGTTCAAAAAAAAATTCTATACTAATGGCGCACCCACTGCCTGGTGCGCCATTAGTAGTTACAACTACTAATGGCGCACTTGGGCAGGATGCGCCATTAGTATGTTTGGACAGGCGCACTAGTTAAAAAAAAATTTGATACTAATGGCGCACCCAAAGCATGGTGCGCCATTAGTAGTTTAAACTCTAATGGCGCATCAGATGGTGGTGCGCCATTAGTATATACTAATGGCGCACCATCTTTCTGGTGCGCCATTAGTGTCATTCCCATCTATAGCCCTTTTCCTAGTAGTGCGGGGCGTTACAGGTTAATAAGTCTACTGCACTGGCGGCTCATCGAGCGTCGAGGTGAGGCTCGATGAATTTATTTGGGTAGCAGAAGAGGATACATCACAATGACTAATCCAGGGGTCGCACGAGACTGACTGGGATGCCTCTAGGCGTCGGACTCGCTATCGAATTCTTCATCCATGAGATCGCCACAAGATTCCGCCAAATCAACAAGCCAGGTGAGTACTATGAAAGTACTCACAAGACAGTTCGGACAAAAGATATAACAAATGAATGCATGAATGCGACATGGTTAATCTTAACATTTCTCAATTAAAACAGTATAGCAAAAATAATCAAGAAGGGAATCGGCGGTAGTCCGCTCAAAAACCCAAAGAAGATAAACTCAAAACCGATCGGGTGTCTGAAGCGACGCCTCGAAGGGTGAATAAATAAGCAAAACATGCCACAGTCGAGCGTCTGAGCGACACCTTATAAAGGGCTTATAATGAAAATAAATAACAACAATGCCGCAGTCGGACGTCTGAGCGACATCACAGAAAGGGCTTATAATGAAAATAAATAACAATAATGCAGCAATGGACGCTCCGAGCGACATCACGTAAAGGGCTTATAATGAAAATAAATAACAACAATGTCATAATGGACGTCCGAGCGACATCACGTAAAGGGCTTATAATGAAAATAAATAACAACAATGTCATGATCGGACGTCTGAGCGACATCACGTAAAGGGCTTATAATGAAAATAAATAACAACAATGCCGCAATGGACGTCTGAGCGACATCACAGAAAGGGCTTATAATGAAAATAAATAACAACAATGCCGCAGTCGGACGTCTGAGCGACATCACAGAAAGGGCTTTTATCACAAGAAAATAGCACTCATAATAAATATTCAACACAGGAATATAAACGGGTTAGTCCATCCACAGGAATAATCATCTAACCGGACTTAGTACTCATGTGATTTACCGGAGTATCTGTCACCAAAACTGACACTTGTCAGGATAAGATAATACAGAACTTGGACATGGATAAGATGATTTGAGGATTTATGACTCTGCAGAGTTTGTACTAAAATTACTCACAGCCAATGGATTTCCGTAGTCCTGAAGGACTAGTTCCGTTTATGGTATTTCGGAAGGAACACAGCTAACCAGTACACACCCATCCTACCTCACGAATGCCAGGAATCACCCTAGACATCGTCCGAGAAAAACTTTTGAGACGGGGAGATCACAATCTCGAGTAGCATGGATAAGATGATTCGCGCGCTCTAAGGGGTGCCCCCCTCTCGGTCCCAACCGGAAACACCCATGCCCCCTGACCGGATGACTGGCTTTAATCCAAGGCCATGGAACCATCATCACGGCCTCTCCATTAGGTGTGTACCAGGAAAGCGGTTCGCAACTTACTAAGCCATATCCCTTGCGGAAAACATGTGGTAGTACGGGAAGGGAAATGGATGGGAACCGAACTGATACGGGTTGACACTGAAGTCAAATAGTATGGCATAAGACTGGCATGCTACAACACTGCCATCTTACCCATCCTCATGCCAACACATGGCCATGCACCTTCACATCCAACACGTATGGATTATCGAACTCACTTGCCTTAACTTTGCATGAAAATAACCTTCATCGGTATGCTCACAAACATGCCATGAAACTACTTAATGCAAACCTGCCAGAACACTCATCATATCAAAAGTTCAAACATGCTTGCCTTGTTCAGAGTAGTCGGGGTCTAGCTCGGCGAAGTTCGCGGTTCCGTCACCTCCTCCGGTATCTACGGTAAACAAAAATACACGCGCTAACGTAAATACCGTGGAGTGCAGAAAGTTGGTCCAAAAATATTTCAAATAAATCCCATAAAAAACTAGAAAAAATTATAAGACTGTCAGAAAAAGAATCACTCAAAAATCACTTTTTATTAAAAAGTTATAAGGGTTTCTGTCCAGGGACTCATCTGTAATGAAACAGAAAAGTTCCATGGGTTTAACTGAGAAAACAGAAAACGGTTCGAATAGAAACGCCGCAAGCCCACAGGAAAATGTACTCTGCCCAAGGCGCCAACGGAAAACGGTTCGCGGGAAAAGAAGAGAGGCTGACATGGGGTCCACATGTCGTTTAAAAGACCTCGCGGTGCCGGAAGGCTGCGGTGGTCGCCGCGTCGAACCACGGCGAGTCGTGGAGATCGGAGTGTACCAAGAGTATCAGCGTGTCCTTCCACGTCGGTGGGTGGTGGACTTGGGCGTCAGGGAGAACCACGTCGACAGCGACACTTTCTCCGGCGGACGGCGGCTCGGGTGATGGTGGATCTCGCCGAGGAGGGCTGCAAGGATCGAATTGAGGTGGGGGTTAGAGCACTAGGTGTAACAAAAGGCTGCGGGCGAGGTTTGGGCGCTGGAGATGGCCTCACCGCAGTGAATCAAGCTGGTGGCCGAGGCGGATCGAGGCGGCCGAAGTTGGGGGAGGAGACCTCCTCGAGGTCCTCCCAGTGGCTAGGCAGGGTCGTGGTGAAGTGCAGAGGTGGTGTGTGCACGAGAGCGAGCTCGGGGCTCCTTTTTATAGGCGATCCGAGGCGGTGGCCGTGAACGGACTTCTCCGGTGATGGTTACGGCGGCGCAGAGCTTGGTCGGGAGGTTTAGGGAGTGGGCGTCGGCGCGGAGTTCCACCGGTGCCGCTTTGACGCTAAACAAGCTTGGATTAGGAGCCCAGGTGGATTCGACGGAACGGGCGCGCGGGTCCGCTGGCGCAGAGAGCACGCTCAGGCGTGCCGCGCCACGGCGACAGTGCTGCATGCGTGTCTTGGGCGAGGAAGTGGCCACGCGAGCCACCAGAGGATTGGGCGGCGCCGAACGGCGTTCGCCGCCGCTCTGCTCCCGATCGCCGCTCGGTGGTTCGCCACCGCAAGACACGCCGCACAAAGGGCCAGGCGCCACTAACGCCAGAACGCGCCAAGCACTCGTGTGAGGTTCCGGACAGGCAAGCTAGGTTGCGTGAGCAACGTGCCAAAGGCACTGTGAACATGTGACTGAATTAACGACGAAGATCGACATCAAACTCGAACTTTCTGAATTTAATCAAAATGCATGAAACAAAGGCATGCAAGGTGTTCGACAGAATGGTTTTGGCATGTGGGAAATTTTTCTTGAGCTGATCTTTGGTGTGGTGGTTTCTCATTGCATCTGAGGGCTGCCTGAATTTTGGTAGAATTTTTGGAGAAGTGTAGATATGAATTTCATCAAAAATGATGAATCTGGTCCAAACTTGCAGAGGTTAAATTTTGAAATTTTTGAAAAGAGGAAGAGTGGATCAAGATGGTTCTGGGTTGTGGGTACCAAGGACTATCCAAGGGAGTTGGTTTGAGGTCAAAACTCAAAAGCATTAGGGTACTTGCTTTGCAAATCACTTAGGCTCAAAAGAAAAGACAGAATTATTTTGGGAGAAGAAATAATTGGAATAAAGTCCAAAAATGGATTTTACTATTTTGGACAGAATGTTTGAGTTGTACCAAAGTGGAAGGAAGGGTTTTGGGAGAAATTTACCACAAGAGGCATGGTAAAACCAAGGATGGATCAAAACCAAAGAATAGCCCAAAACCAAAAAGGTTTCTTTTTAGAAGAAAATAAATCCAAGAAATGCTTTTGAGAAGAAAACTCAGAAGAAAGGTTTTTTTTAAGAAGAGTTTAAATGACCTTCTTCAAACCAAGCAAGGCTTTTGCTGAAAACAAAAACAACAAATTTTTTGGAGTGTCACAAATAATGATACCCGCCGTGAGCCTAAACACTCATCGGATTGCACACATTAGTATGTATTATTCTCAATAAGTCAGTTGCTCGCTCCATTGTTCCGGAGAACGGAGTCTTTAGTCATCTTGCCCATAAGGCATGGTTCGCAAGCTTAGGGCTTTATGTTGCAATTTCGATCCTTTGATTCAGCTTGAATATATGTCTTCAAGATGCTAACGCATGTCACCCTCTTCGGGATGGCTCCGCCAACGCGTCAAAATTCTGAACGCAATGATGGGAGTCAGGCGAACCCTCCACCTCCACCTCCGCCTCCGGAGGCATGGCAAGCTGTCATGGCAGCCACCAACGCCAATGCCCAGATGCTTTTGCAACTCTTGCAAGAGCGCACCCAAGGCCAAGGCAACCAAGGGAATCAAGGTCAAGGGCAGTTCAACAATCAGCCTCACTTCGCTACCCTCAACCAGTTCCTTGCAAATCAGCCGAAGTCTTTCAGCTACTGTGCCGAGGCCGCAGACGCCGATGATTGGCTCGTGGACATCAACAAGCATTTTGAATGTAGCTATGTCAGGCCTAAGGACTTTGTCAAGTTTGCTTCTTTTCAACTCAAGGACCAAGCTGCCAGTGGTATCAACAATACAAAGATTCCAGAGGAGGTCGTGTGATTACCTGGGATGATTTCCGCTGAGAATTCAAAGCTCACCACATTCCACAAAGTGTTGTTGAGAGCAAGCGTGAGGAGTTCCGCAATCTCAAGCAAGGCAGCATGTCCGTGTGTCAATACAACATCCAGTTTTAGAAACTCGCTCGCTTCGCTAAGCAAGACGTCCCTGATGAGAAGAGCATGATTTATCAATTCAGAGGTGGCCTCAGAGAAGATCTGCAATTAGCTCTTGTGCTTTTTGAGCCGACCAAGTATGATGAATTCTACAACATGGCACTGAAGCAAGAAGCTGCCTAGCTCAAGTGTGAGGCTTCTAAGAAGAGAGTCAGGGACGCAGTTCAGTCTTCTTCTTCCTCATTAGTGGCAGCTAAGCAATAGAAGTTCTGGTTGCCTCCTCCTCCTCCATTCCGTCAGCCTTACCAGTAGAAGAACAAAGGTTGCCATGGATCTTCCCACCCACCCAACTCTGGCTATCAGAACAAGTCTCAGAATCAAGCTCCAAGGTCTAATGCTCCTTATCATCGTCCGCTCTCAGAGGTGACTTGCAACAAATGTCAGCAGAAAGGTCACTATGCGAACAAGTGCTTCAACCAAAGGCACCTTCTGCCTCCTCCTCCTGTGAGATCTTCAAGCAATGCAGTGGTCAAGCATAATCCCAAGTCTGCAAAGGTGAACATGGTGAATGCAGCTCAAGCGGAGGAATCTACTGATGTGATAATGGGTAATCTCTCAGTTAATGATATTCCTGCAAACGTTTTATTTGATACTGGTGCATCGCTTAGTTTCATCTCAAGACCTTTTGCATCTAAGCATGAGTTGGTATTTCAAGATTTTCCTAGACCGTTATCAGTTGTCTCTCCGAGTAAATTCATGAACGCAAGCTCCTTGGTTCGGGATGTCTCTATCAAGATGGGCAACTATAAATTTCTGTCTTCTCCAATTGTCCTTGGTGACTCGGATATTGATCTAATTCTCGGCATGGACTGGATTTCTAAACACAAGCCTCAACTTGATTGTGCTGCCAGGGAAATTCAATTAACACACTCTTCTGAGGATGTGATCATCTATGCCGCTCGTGATGAGACCATTCGGTTATTCTCTCTCAATGAGAAGGGCGAGCTAGACGCAATCTCTCAGATTCCAGTCGTTTGTGAGTACCAAGATGTCTTTCCAGAAGAGCTTCCGGGTATGCCCCCTCACCGGCCAGTTGAGTTCGTTATCGATCTTGAGCCTGGCACAGAACCCGTTTGCAAGCGTCCATACAAGCTAGGACAAAAGGAGTTGAAGGAATTGAAGAAACAACTTGATGAATAAGAGCGTCTGGGTCTGATCAGACCGAGTTCATCTCCATGGGGTTGTGGAGTTCTTTTTGTCCAGAAGAAGGATGGCACGGACCGAATTTGCGTCGATTACCGTCCATTGAACAAGAATATAATCAAGAACAAGTATCCACATCCCAACATCAATGAGCTATTCGAGCAACTCATTGGTGCTAAAGTGTTCTCCAAGCTTGACCTTCGTATGGGTTATCATCAGATTCGCATTCGCGAACAAGATATTCCCAAGACAACATTCATAACAAGCATTGGTTCTTATGAATATATCGTCATGTCTTTCGGCCTTGTCAATGCTCCTCCAACATTCTCTCGAATGATGAACTTCATCTTCAACCCCTACACCAATGAATTTGTCTTGGTGTATCTCGATGATATCTTGGTCTTCTCCAAGAATAAGAAGGACCATGCCAAACATTTGCGATTGGTGCTCGACAAGCTCAGAGAGTATCAATTCTATGCGAAGTTTTCCAAATGTGAGTTCTGGCTTGATGAAGTTCTTTACCTTGGTCATATCATCTCCGCCAAGGGCATTGATGTTAATCCAGAGAGGGTCTCTACAATTGTGAATTGGTAACCTCCTCAGAATGTCAAGAAGCTCCGCAGTTTTATTGGGCTTGCAAGCTATTGCCGAAGATTCATTGATAATTTATCTAAGATTGCAAAGCCTCTTTCCAACCTCCTCCAGAAGCATGTGAAGTATGTCTGGACTCCTGAGTGTGACGTTGCTTTCAACACTCTCAAAGAGAAACTTGTCACAGCTCCTGTCTTAACTCCTCCTGACGAATCCAAGCCATTCAAAGTTTTCTGTGATGCTTCTCTTGAAGGTCTCGGTGTTGTGTTAATGCAAGAGAAGAAAGTTGTGGCCTATACCTCTCGTCAGTTGAAGCCCAATGAAAGGAACTACCCCACTCACGATCTTGAGTTGGCGGCAGTTGTCCATGCATTAATAACATGGAGACATCTCTTGTTGGGAAGGAAAGTGGACATATTCACCGATCACAAGAGTCTCAAGTATATCTTCACTCAACCCAACCTCAACCTCAGGCAAACTCGATGGGTCGAAATGATTCAAGAGTACAACCTGAGTATTGAATATACTCCAGGCAAGGCCAATGTCATTGCAGATGCTTTGAGCAGGAAGGCTTATTGTAACAGCTTAATCCTCAAGCCCTTCCAACTGGATCTTTGTGAATCTTTCCGCAAACTGAATCTCCAAGTTGTTCCTAAAGGCTTTCTTGCCAACCTCCTAGTCTCTCCTACTTTGGAAGATCAAATTCGTGAGGCACAACTCCTGGATACCATGGTGAAGAAGGTGAAACGTGGTATTGACAAGGGCATTTCCAAATACAAGTGTTATCGCATTGATGACAGAGACACTTTATTCTTCGAGGACCGGATTGTGGTTCCCAAAGGTGATCTAAGGAAGGTCATAATAAATGAAGCGCACAATTCTCTTCTTTCCATTCATCCTGGAAGTACGAAGATGTACCATGACCTCAAGCAGTCGTATTGGTGGACTCGAATGAAGCGAGAAATTGCTCAATTCGTGAATGAATGTGACGTCTGCAGAAGGGTGAAATCAGAACACCAACGACCAGCTGGTCTCCTCCAACCTCTTGCTATTCCAGAATGGAGGTTTGATCATATCGAAATGGACTTCGTGACTGGATTTCCTAAGTCCAAGCGTGGAAATGATGCTATCTTCGTTGTCATCGACAAGCTTACTAAAGTGGCTCATTTTCTTCCTATCAAAGAATCTATCACAGCAGCTCAGTTGGCAGAGCTATACACCTCCAGGATTGTCTCTTTGCACGGCATTCCACAATTGATATCTTCAGATCTTGGAAGCATCTTCACTTCTAAATTCTGGGACTCCTTCCAGAAGGCCATGGGCACCAAAATTCGCTTCAGCACAGCTTTCCATCCTCAAACTAGTGGCCAAGTCGAGCGAGTCAATCAAATCCTTGAAGATATGCTCAGGGCTTGTGTCATCTCTTTCGGTATGAAGTGGGAAGATTGTCTTCCATATGTCGAGTTCTCCTACAACAACAGCTTCCAAGCGAGTTCGGGCAAGGCCCCATTTGAAATTATCTATGGCAGAAAGTGTCGTACTCCTCTAAATTGGTCAGAGACTGGTGAACACCAACTTCTTGGCAATGACTTAATCACAGAGGCTGAAGAAATGTGTAAGGTCATCCGTGAAAATCTCAAAGCCGCGCAATCGCGTCAAAAGAGTTACTATGATAGCAAGCACCGTGATTTGGCTTTCGAGATCAGAGACCATGTCTACCTCCGCATCTCTCCAATGAAAGGCACTCGACGCTTCGGTATCAAAGGGAAGCTTGCCCCTAGATACGTGGGTCCTTTCAAGATCATTGGCAAAAGAGGCGATCTCGCCTATCAACTTGAGCTTCTGTCCAACTTCGCAAATGTGCAAAATGTATTTCACGTGTCACAGCTTCGCAAGTGCTTCAAGACTCCTGAGCGCACCATCAACTTCGAAGAGATTTATCTCCAAGAAGATCTATCTTATCATGAGCACCTCGTTGCTATTCTTGAAGAAACTGAGCGCAAGAATCGCAGCAAGTCAATCAAATTCCTGAAAGTGAAGTGGTCGCACCATTCCGACCGAGAAGCCACATGGGAGCGCGAGGACCACCTCCGTTCCGAGTATCCGGAGTTCTTTCAGTCCTAGATCTCAGGATGAGATCCGCTCGTAGTGGTGGAGTGTTGTAACACCCCGGATGTAACTTGCCATACTTGTAACTCCGTCTCTTGCCATTTTCGGATTTAAGTTATGAGATTCCCTTCGTGGTTGGGTTCTTGTCTTCGTTTTTCATTTTGTTCATGTCATGCATTTCATATCATGTCATCATTTGCATACGTGTTCGTCTCATGCATCCGAGCATTTTCCCCGTTGTCCATTTTGCAATCCGACACTCCTATGTCCTCCGGCGCCCCTTTTGCCTCTTTTCGCGTGCAGGTGTTAAACATTCTCGGAATGGACCGAGATTTACCAAGCGGCCTTGGTACACCACCGGTAGACCGCTTGTCAAGTTTCGTTCCATTTGGAGGCCGTTTGATGCACCAACGGGTTAACCGAGTAACCGCAAAGGCCTCTTTTGTGATGCAGCCCAACACCCCTCCAAACAGCCCAATAACCCATCTAAACCATCTCCATGCCCTCCATCATCGGATCACGATCGTGTGGCCGAAAACTACATTCCATTTGGACACTCCTACCTCCTCCTAGGTATAAATATGTACACCCCGTCCAAATTTCCGGGTCCAAAACCCTAGCTCCACCCTCCTCCGCCGTCGGACACGTCCGGATCGGACCGGACGCGTCCGCCGCCACGCACCGTCCAACCGCCGCCTGCCACGTCAGCTCCGCCGCCTCCGCGCTGCCCGCTGCCCGCTGGGCCGAGGCGAGCCTCATGCCCGCCTCCCGCGCCGCCGCCGCCGCCATGGCGCGCGCCAGCACGCTGAAGCGCCTCCGCCGCTGTCCTCTTCGCCGCTTGCGCTGGCCGCCGCTGCTCGCTTCTCCGGCCGTCGCCCAGATCTGGCGGGTCCCTGCCGCCCGCGCCTTCCCGGACCGCGCAAGCTCCGGCATGCTCCCTCCGGATCCGGCGACCACGACCCCGGCGACCACCCTCCTCAGCTCTGGCCGCCGTCCCCGACGTTCTCCGGCGAGATCCGCCACCGCCTCGACATCCGTGCCAAAGTCAAACCCTAGATCCATTTCGGAGGGGTATATTTTCTCTAAGCCCCTTTTTCTACAACTTCGCATGCCCCTGTTCATCGCATCATAACTCCATGACCGTAGCTCTGTTTCATGCGCACGGTATTTCAAAATGTTCACTGTGAGATGCTCTTCATTTCATTCCATTGTGACATGCTTGTTTGTGTCCATCTTGATGCCCTGATCATTGGTGCAAGAGTGCTATGAAATGCTTCCTGCTGTTACTTATCAGTTTATGAGGATTTGTCATTTTTGTTGCATTTGATGTGTGAATCTTATGGGCATGAGCTCTACATGTGTTTTGGACTATAACATGTCATCTTTACAGAGGTGCTTGCTATGTATTTTTGTGATCTATGTGCTGACTAGCACAAGCATGCAAACTAGGCTTCGTGATGTTGCTGATTTCAGTGACTTAGGATTTTGCCAAGTCCTTGTTCTGCTGTTATTTTGATGCCATGTAAACCTGATGCTACAGCAAAATCCATGCTTGTTTTGGGATACTTCAGTAAGGATGATTTGAACATATGGTTATGCTCTTTGCAAACCGTGCATCCGATTCTGGTGATCTTTATATCGATTTCAACCGATATCATCTCATCTTTCCAGCGGCATACTTGGTTTGCCAAGTTGATGCCTTGTTCATCTTTTCCCTTCCGGAGCCCGCATATGCATTGCATATCACATCTCGCATATCATGCCATGTATTGCTTCATGTTACTTGTGCATTGCCCGTGATTGATTGTTGGTCCTTTGCTTGTGTTCTTGCTTTGGGTAGAGCCGGGAGACGAGTACGTGAATGAGGAACCTGTTGAGAATGCTTACGAGGATCAAGCTTTCGACAACTCTGAGAACTTTGCAGGCAAGATGACCATACCCTCGAAATCACTTCTATCTTTGCTTGCAAGTTGCTCGCTCTTTTGCTATGCCGCGATACCTACCACTTGCTATATCATGCCTCCCATATTGCCATGTCAAGCCTCTAACCCACCTTTCCTATCAAACCATTGTATGGCTATGTTACCGCTTTTGCTCAGCCCCTCTTATAGCGTTGCTAGTTGTAGGTGAAGATGAAGTTGGTTCCATGATGGAACATGGATATTTTGGGATATCACAATATCTCTTATTTAATTAATGCATCTATATACTTGGTAAAGGGTGGAAGGATCGGCTTTATGCCTGGTGTTTCGTTCCACTCTTGCCGCCCTAGTTTCCGTCTACCGGTGTTATGTTCCTTGATTTTGCGTTCCTTACTCGGTTGGGTGATTTATGGGACCCCCTTGACAGTTCGCTTTGAATAAAACTCCTCCAGCAAGGCCCAACCTTGGTTTTACATTTGCCTACCTAAGCCTTTTTCCCTTGGGTTTTCGCGAGCCCGAGGGTCATCTTTATTTTAACCCCCGGGCCAGTGCTCCTTCGAGTGCTGGTACAACCTGGGCGATGTCCGACGCCTCCTGGGCAACCAGGGTCTATGCCAACCCGACGTCTGGCCCATCCGGTATGCCCTGAGAACGAGATACGTGCGACTCCTATCGGGATTTGTCGGCACATCGGGCGGCTTTGCTGGTCTTGTTTTACCATTGTCGAAATGTCTTGTAACCGGGATTCCGAGTCTGATCGGATCTTCCCGGGAGAAGGAATATCCTTCGTTGACCGTGAGAGCTTGTGATGGGCTAAGTTGGGACACCCCTACTGGGTATAAACTTTCAAGAGCCGTGCCCGCGGTTATGTGGCAGATGGGAATTTGTTAATGTCTGGTTGTAGAGAACTTGACACTTGACTTAATTAAAATACATCAACCGCGTGTGTAGCCGTGATGGTCTCTTTTCGGCGGAGCCCATGAAGTGAACACGGTTTGGGTTATGTATGAACGTAAGTAGTTTCAGGATCACTTCTTGATCACTGCTAGCTTCGCGACCATTGCGTTGCTCCTCTTCTCGCTCTTATTTGCGTATGCTAGTCACCATAATTTCTTAGTGCTTGCTGCAACTCCACCTCATTACCCCATCCTTCCTATAAGCTTAAATAGTCTTGATCTCGCGGGTGTGAGATTGCTGAGTCCTCATGACTCACAGATTCTACCAAAATAGTTGCAGGTGCCGATGATATCAGTGCAGGTGACGCAACCGAGCTCAAGTGGGAGTTCGACGAGGAACTTGGTCGTTAATATGTTTCATTCCCTGATGATCAGTAGCGGAGCCCAGTTGGGACGGTCGGGGATCTAGCATTTGGGGTTGTCTTATTTTATTTTGGTTCCGTACTCGGACCTTGATTGTACTCTGAATGATGTATGTTTAATTTATGTATTGTGTGAAGAGGCGATTGTAAGCCAACTCTTTATCCCATTCTTGCTCATTACATGGGATTGTGTGAAGATGACCCTTCTTGCGACAAAACCACCATGCGGTTATGCCTCCAAGTCGTGCCTCGACACGTGGGAGATATAGCCGCATCGTGGGCGTTACACTACCTCCTAGACATCATTTCTGGTCGCGCACACAGTTGCGCCATGCCGCTGCCGCCATTCGGGGCCGAAGCCCTGTCACCCATGGACTGTTTGACGAGTCCATCCATGTCATGGTGCTCTCTTGTCACCAGGAGCATCACACACCACATCTTCATCACTGGAGTTCATCGACAACGACGTGCACTGGCGCTCGTCGACATCAATGTTTGCATCTCCGACTACTACTCTGTGACCCAAAACCAAGCCTAAACCTATAGGCCAATTTTGATGATACTGAGAACGAGTGCGTGATTTTACCTTCATTGAGTAAGTTTTGATTTGTGAGTTTTTTTATATCAAGTGCACATGAGGTTTTGTGCAAGTATAATGCAAAATTGTTTGCGTTCTATTTTGTCATGTCCATAGCATGCCTAGGGTACGTTCTAATTATTGTTATGATTCTAGGATTATTTTATAATTCCGTGGAATTAGTTTGCATCTATTCAGATAGTGATGCATGACAATTCAATCTTTTTTTGTACTGTTCATGGACGCACTATATGCATGTGTACATATTTTGAACTTGCATTGCCATGTGTATAAATTTCTTGTTTAATATAATTTTATTTTAATTCTTAGATGTATATCATAATTGTTGTTTGATTATTTTGATTGAGTCTAAGTTATGTTGTGATGCACAGCATATGAATGTTGTTACTCTATCATTTTTTATATCAAGTTGATCCTGGATTGACACACAGGACAGTCTCGAAATAATTTCTTGGTTCTCACACATGTACAAAAGGTAGAGAGTAACAACATTCATATGTTATGCATCACAACATAACCTAGACTCTATCAAAATTATCAAACAACAATTATGATATACATCTAAGAATTTAATTAAGCTTAGATTAAACAAGAGATTTATACACATGGCAATATAGGTATAAAATATGTACACATGCATATAGTGCATCTGTGAACAATACAAAAAAACACTGAATTATCATGCATCACTATTCAATAGATGCAAACTAGTTCTACGAAATTCTAAATAATCCTAGAATCATAACAATAATTAGAACATACCCTAAGCATGCTATGGACATGACAAAATAGAATGCAAACAATTTTGCATTATACTTGCACAAAACATCATATGCACTTGATATAAAAAAAACTGACAAATCAAAACCTACTCAATGAAAGTAAAATCACGCACTCGTTCTTAGTATCATCAAAATCGTCCTATAGGTTTAGGTTTGGTTTTGGGTCACCGAGTAGTAGTTGGAGATGGAAACATTGATGCAGGTGAGCGCTGGTGCGCGTCGTTGTCGACGATCTCCGGTGATGATGATGTGGTGTGTGATGCTCCTGGTGACGAGAGAGCACTGTGACACGGATGGACTCGTCGGACGGTCCATAGGTGACGGCGGCGTCGGTCCCGAATGGCGGCAGCAGCATGGCGTTGTTGTGTGCGTGACTAACGATGGCAAACCGCTGGGAAATGATGTCCAGGAGGTAGAGTGAGGTGAAGGTATTTTGCTGGTGAAAGCAATCGGACCGGAGCACTCACCTACCGCAACGGTATAGGAAAAACAGTGCAGACGGGGCTGTGTTGCAGGGAGGATTGTGAGGGCTTCGAAAGGAATTGAACGAGACGATAGGACTTTTATAGAGGAGGTCCTGGCGCACACCGTGACGTAAATGGTCTGAAGAAGGATAGCCGGAGGAGGGAGATAAATGAACGAATGCTAATGGTCATCCTTATGTTCATCAGTTACTTGTGTCCGATTAAGACCACCGTGAGTGGAGAAATGTGTCTACATTAACTCTTCGTTAGAGGGGCTCTAACTTTTGTGTTGATGAAAATGGAAACGGCAAAAGGAATTGACGAGGAGACTACAGAAAAGATGGGGCAACCATGAACAACTAGTTTCTGTAACGTGGATGCGTGCGACTGCCTGAGGAAGACGACGCTTCGCTCGGTGGTTGCATGGGCCATGGCTGCTACCCTAAGCTAGGATGGGCCTTGGGCCAGGTTGTTTTGGTGACTAATAGAATAGACAAAAAGAAAAGAGAAGGACGTGAGACATGCCACCATTGGCATGGCTTGAACGTGTCCATTGGTCCATGGACCAAATGAGAATAGGGAAGAAATCAATAGTAATATTGATTTTGGAATTAAATAGCTAGATAGGAAATAATAGGAACATAAAAACCAAATGGCTTCCAAAGAATCCGAGAATCCCAAGTAAGAAAATAGACAAGAAGAATTTAAATGAAATACTACGAGTGAATAAATCAACTCAGGATATTATGGAAATTATTTTCCACCTGACATGTGCTAAATTAATTCCAAACAACTTGGTATTAATTTAAGCAAACTCCAAAACAAAATACAATAATGTAAGCTTACATTGCAACATTACTTAGCTTTAAAAAAATGAATTCTCGAAAAATCATGAACAACTAAGAGAAAAGATTCAGAAACTCCTCCCTAAGGTCATCTTGTCGCTCCCACATTGCTTCCTTCTCGTTGTGATTGCTCCACTGCACCTTGCAAAGTTTGATCACCTTTCTCCTAGTTGTTCGCAACTTCTCATCAAGAATCTTGATAGCATACTTTGTATGTCGGGTCATCCTTGACATCTATGTTTTCCAGTGAAGTCTTATGCACCACTTCCTCGGGTTTCTTAAAACACTTCTTCAACTATGACACGTGGAAAACATTGTGCACATTTGACAACTTCTCTGGTAGTACCAATTGATAGGCTACCTCTCCATGTCGAGCGGTAATCCCAAATGGACTAACGTATCAGGGTGCTAGCTTACCTTTGATTCCAAATCAACGCATTCCACGTAATTGAGATACCTTCAGGTACACATCATCTCCTATCTTGAATGATATGTCATGGCGACGTTTATTCGAATAAGCCTTCTGTCTAGATTGAGCTACCTTCAACCTTACTTGGATCATTTTCACTTGCTTATCCGCCTCTTCCAATTGGTTTGGACCAAACACCTGATTTTCACTTACTTCATGCCAGTTAAGAGGTGTACGCCACTTCTATCCATATGAAGCCTCAAATGGAGCCATCTTTATACTTGGTTGATAATTGTTGTTATAAGAAAACTCTGGATAAGTGTCACGCCCAATATGCGACCCTATCCAAAAGGAACTCGACGGTCCCACCAAGGATAGACCCGCATATTGAAACGCTTTTGCAAGGTGGATATCATTACATCAACATTACATAATAGATGGGGATACATACATAAGGCACAAATGCCACAAGAATACATCAACATCATATACAAGAGATCAACATCCGACTACGGATGAAACATAAACAGAAACTCAAACAACATCCACCACTGCTAGCCCAGGCTGCCGACCGAACCTATCCCCGATCAAGAAGAAGCGTAAGAAGAACTCCAATACAAGCAAACATCGCTCTCACGCCATGATCATCGCAAACCTGTACCTGCAACTGGTGGTGTAGTAATCAGAGCCACGAGGACTCAGCAATCCCATTACCATGGGTATCAAGACTAGCAAAGCTTAATGGGAAAGGAAGGGATAAAGTGGTGAGGTTGAAGCAGCGACTAAGCATATATGGTGGCTAACTTACGCAAATGAGAGCGAGGAGAGAAACAAAGGAACGGTCGTCAACTAGTAATGATCAAGAAGTGATCCTGAACACCTACTTACGTCAGACATAACCCAAGAAACCGTGTTCTCCTTTCGATCACCCCCGAAAAGAGACACTCACGGCTACGCACACGGTTGGTGTATTTTAATTAAGATCAACTTCGGGTTTTTTACAACCGGACATTAACAAATTCCCATCTGCCACATAACCGCGGGCACGGCTTTCGAAAGTTCAAACCCTGCAGGGGTGTCCCAACTTAGCCCATGATAAGCTCTCGCGATCAACGAAGGATATTCCTTCTCCCCGGGAAGGCCCGATCAGTCTCGGAATCCCGGCTACAAGACATTTCACAGCAATAAAACAAGACCAGCAAGACCTCCCGGCGTGCCGACACCCTGGTAGTAGCCACAGCAGATCTCGTCCCTGTGCCACGACCGGATGAGCAGTCCGTACAACTAAAACCAGCCCTCAAGTTTCCTTGAGGTGGCGCTGCAAAGCACTCTAGTTTGGACCAACACTTAGACAAGCATTGGCCGGGGCTGAATAAAGATGACCCTCGAGAGAGCGACTCCCAAGGGAAAAGTAGGTGGTGGTGAGGCAAATGGTAAAACCAATGTTGGGCCTTCTTTGCTGAAAAGTCTTATTCAAAGCGAACTGTCAAGGGGTCCCATAAATCACCCGACCGCGTTAGGGACGCAAAATCCGGGAACATAATACCGATATGACGGAAACTAGGCGGCAAGAGTGGAACAAAACACCAGACATAAGGCCGAGCCTTCCACCCTTTACCAAGTATATAGATGCATTAATTAAATAAGATATATTGTGATATCCCAACAAGTAAACATGTTCCAGAAGGAACAACATCTCCATGTTCCAACAAGGAACAAACTTCATCTTCACCTGCAACTAACAACGCTATAAGAGGGCTGAGCAAAGCGGTAACATAGCCAAACAACGGTTTGCTAGGAAAGGTGCAAAAGGTTAGAGGCTGACATGGCAATTTGGGGATGGCTTGATAAACAGGTAATAGGTAGCGCAGCATAGCGAAAGAACGAAGCAACTATCATAGCAATGATAGTAGTGAGATCCAGGGTAGCGGTCATCTTGCCTGAAATCCCGCAAGGAAGAAGAACGAGTCCATGAAGAAGACGAACGGATGAAGCCGAACCAAGCGTAGACGAACGAATCCTCACGATCGCAACGAAACAGGAACTAACAAGAAGAAGCACACAACATAGTAAACACACCACACATGAACAAGACATGATGCACAACCAAGCATGATGCATGACAAAACTAGACGAAGCTACTCATGGCAAGAGATGATGCAAACAAGAGCAACACATCAAAGCAAGTTTAAATGAGGCCGGAAACAACATAGAACAATTCCGGTAAGTCCTCATATGCAAATTTCGAAATTGGTCCAGATCTGAATAAACCTTATGTTCAAGTTGTTAAACAGCAAGTTAATATGCACCACGATGATCTACACGAAATTCTAGTCAAGTTACATATAAAGTTCATTAGATTCGGAGCTACGGCTTAGAAGATATGAGCAAAACAAGATAAACATGGCATTGATGCAAAATGCATATAAACATCAAGCAAACACCTCAAAACAAGGATGCAACATGATAATATGAAACTACATGCAAAATCAAGCAAGTTTCATATAGAGCACACTCAAAAGCGAGCAACGGTTCAACACATACACACAATACAAGTCATAGCAACAATCTGTCCAAAACAGCAACTAGGCATATTGCAAGCATCAAAACTACATGCTACAGCACCTCAACAAGAAAACAAAAGGCATGGGCATGATGTACAGGTAAAGCATTACAAAACATGAACACTGAGCTATCTCCAGAAAACACTAGAACATGCTCAAAATGACATGGCAAGATTGCAACTAATAACAGTTTCAGGCATTGGCAGAAATTAACATCAGGTTGCAATGTTTAGAGCTATGAAACAACATGTTACAGGAACTTATAATGGCAAACAAAGGCATGGCATGAATCTACTAATTGCATAGAACAAAAGTCCTTTAGTGACCATGAGCCAAAAAGGATCAGAAAATATAGTAACACCCATGTCAATATCGAAAGTTTCGTTAACAGATTCAGCAACATGGCATGTCAAAAACTGATAACAAGTAGGCATGTTTACAAGCTCAATGCACTCACTACAGAGCCTTAAATGATAAAATAAGCATACATACATCAAGAAGACATGGCATAGAAGACATACATGGCAAGAACAATAACATAGCATGCAAGGATCAATCACAACAAACTTGGCAAAATTGAATAACCTGTAAACAATCTGCCAGGAAACATTTAGTAGCAAAAATAGAGCTCGATTGACTCAAGCTATGGCACTCCATAATTGCAAACAAGGGCATGGATGGATAGAGCAAGACTTGCTTTACAAAACATCCTTACTGAATTATCTCAAAATGTGCATGGAACTCTTGGTAGCATCAAGTTAACATGGCATCAAAATAACAGCAAAACAGGGCTGAAAACAGCAACAACAAGACACCTAGTTTGCATGCTTGTGCTAGTCACCACATAGATCACAAAAATACATAGCAAGCACCACTGGAAAGAAGAAATGGCATATTTCAAAACACATGTAGGACTCAAGTCCATAGGATGCACACATCAATCATGGCAAAAATGACAAAAGTGCATGTTCTGATAAAAATCAGAAACTAACATCACATAGCACTCTTACAACAGAATTTCGGGCATCAAGATGAGCTCAATTGAAAATGATGCAATGAGATGAAATGATCTACTCATCGAGACGAACATTTTGACATATTACACGCGCAAAACGGAGCTACATATGCAAAGATACGATGCAATGAAAATGGCACGAAATATCACATATTAGAGGACTTAGACGAAAATTAGAGGGGGGGAAGTCAACCGCGGCACGGGTTTCGAGGATCGCCGGATCTTCGCCGGAGGTGCCACCGAGAGGAGGAGAAGGCCGGGCGAAGCTCGGTCGCTGGATCCGCCGCCTCGACCGGATCTGGCCGAGGAGGCCGGGCGGGCGCGGCGCCGGGGCGAGCTGCGCGGCGGCGGCGAAGGGGTCCGGCGGCGCTGGCGGCGCGGCGGCCGGCCAGCTGGGCCGGGCCGGGAGGAGCGGCGGGCGGCGCTGGCGCGCGGCGGTCGGGCGAGGCCGGGCGGGTCGCTGCCGCAGGGGCCGCCCGGCGAACGGGCGGCGCCGGGAGGCGGCTGCCGACGCCGGCGAGAGGCGGCGGGTCGGGCGGCGAAGTCGGCGGTGGGAGGCGCGCCGGGCGGCGCGGGCGGCGCGGCGGGCGGCCTGGCTCGGCGGGCTTCTGGCTGGGCCCATGGGCCCGCGCGGGAGGAGAGAGGGAGGCGCGCTGAGGTGGCGGCAGCCGGTTGGCTGCGGCGGCGGGGAGGGTGACGTGGCACGACGCCATTCGTCGGAGTGAGGTGGCGGCGGCGGCTGGACATGTCCGGCGGGGTGCGGACGCGTCCGGTGGCTTCGGGAGGAGCTAGACTAGGGTTTGGACTGCGAATTTTTTGGGAGGAGCACATATATATAGGTAGAGGGAGCTAGGAGAGTCCAAATGAGGTGCGGTTTTCGCCCACGCGATCGTGATCGAATGACCGAGAGCATGGAGGGGAGTTTGGTGGGTTTTGGGCCACTTAGAAAGGGGAGTTGGGCTGCAACAAAAGAGGCTTTTGCGGTTACCCGGTTAACCGTTGGAGTACCAAACGACCTTCAAATGGCACGAAACTTGACAGGCGGTCTACCGGTGCTATACCAAGGCCGCTTGACAAACCTCGGTCCATTCCGAGACCGTTTGACACCCGCACATGAAAAGAGGTAAAAGGGGCCGGAGACATAGGAGTGCCGGATTGCAAAACGGACAACGGGAAAATGCTCGGATGCATGAGACGAACACGTATGCAAAATGAAATGCACATGATGACATGATAAAAATGCAGATGATGACATGGCAAAGTGCAACACGCAAGCAGATGACATGGCAAAGACGGCGAATAACTGACGGACACCTGGCGCAATGAATCCGGGGCGTTACAACACTCCTCCACTAACAAGAGATCTCGTCCCGAGATCTTAGGACCGAGACGGAAGGGAAAAGGGATGAGGTGAAACAAGAACTGAAAGAAGATGCAAAGAATCGAGAGCACTCGAGAAAAAGAGATGAGCGACGAGAATGACGAGAATCGAAAGCTCACGGAATCGTATAGACTATGAAACAACTCGTTCTAACCGGAGTGGTTAGAATGAGAAAAGAAACGAATAAGACTGAAAGGATTTAGGCAGCACTCCGGTTCAAACATGGAGGAATAGAACACGAACTTCACAAGATGGAATGACACTTGATGAAGACATGACACAAAACCTCCGGAAAGAATTGAAATAGAATGAAAAGAATTTAGAAGGAAGGATTGAACGGAGTTGTTGAGAAAATCAACAACGAAAAAAATAAGCTTGTTGTGGACTTATAGGTAACATCTCCAGATCATAAGTGATAACCGGCCACAAACGGAAATGATTGGAATAGCTGAGAAGAACGAATAAATGCAAAACTCCACTTCAAAAGAATACGAAGACTTAATTGCACTTCGAGACGCAAGAAGAAAAGGTACTTGAGCTCCTTGAACAAGAATCTTGATGAACACTTGAAGAATGAATTAAATCATGAAGAACCACCGTGAAGAACTCCGGTAACAAAAAGGATGATGAGATAGAAATGAAGGATGAATGAATAAGATGAGCCTTGCGCTGATTTAGATGGAGGTTCCGACGAAATGAACGAGGAAATTTGAACTCCGGAAAAGAAAAGATGAAAACACATGGAAGTAGAATTTATTCCTCAAGAACAAACTCCGAAGGAAGGGGTTAATCACTTGGATGAAATAAGAATAAGATTTATTGTATGCTTATCCTTCATCAAATTAAATTGATGACCAACAACGGATTTGGCATGCAACTAATTCTTCTTGAAAAAGAATTGAGAAGTGACATATCACAAAATTGAGAAGGACTTCATGAATCACCGGTAGGTTGAAAAGAACGAATGGATTAATATGATAAACAAAGAAAAAGAATCTTGAACGAACCACCGTTAGAATTGAAAATGACTGATGAAAGATACTGAATCGCCGGGAAGAATTGGAAAAGCACAAAGATACTTGAGGGAATTTAAAATGCAAGAGAACGCAAAGATCGCGAACTGATTGAAGAATACTTGAACGAAGCACCGGAAGAATATTGAGATGAACGAAGCTGAAAACTTGGAACGAAGAAATATTCCGAAAAGATGGCCTCCGGATGATTGAGACGGAAAGCAACACCTGAAATACTCCGGATGGATGAAAAGAATTTGCACAACTGGAAACAAATTGATAGGATAACATCGAGCTAGCACCATGAATCTCCGGGGGAACGGACAAGATTTAAAAGAAACTCTACTTCGGTCTTCAAGGATGACGATAAACACCACCAAAATTGTTGAGATACTCCGGTAGAATGAAAAGCGAAGAGATTGAGCCAATCAATGAAATGATTTGAAATCGATCTTGAAAAAGGCAAGTGACTGATGAAATCCATCCTTACGTCACACTTGAAAAGAATTTAGAATAACTCCGGGGAAATTAGAAGAGTCAGGTAAGATCCTAGGAAAAGACCTGTGGGTTAGGGCCCACTAAAAGAAAACACCGTCGGAAAGGAATGATTAACAGATAGAAGATGCACCGGAAAAACTGAAATATATGAATGAGGTGACAATCTCGAATTAATTGGAAGACAGACGAATGTCCTGAGATGTCTTCGGAACTCCGGAATGATAAACTGGCGAGAGACGAACGAGCAAGGAAAACACTTGATCCAAGGAAAGAATATGATCAACACCGAAAAACTTGAATTGAGTCTACCAGAAAAGAAAGAGATGAAGAATGACGAACGAGACGAGCATTCACCGGTTGAAATAATTGACGAAAGACTGAAGAGGCTCCACACGAATGAAATAGATGGTCGAAAGAGACTCAAACTCCGGGAAGAAAAAGGGTGGGAGGGCGGGAAAACAAAGGCAACTTGGGAGGGGAAACCAACGAATATCTTAAAGAGAAAACACCGGTTGAAATCATTGAGGAAAGAAAGCAAAGACTTCGCACGAGTAGGAAGCATACTCGATTACGGACTCCGGTTCCGAGAAGAAAAACAGGGAGGGTGGGTGGGAAAAACAAGGACAACTTCAGACAAAGAAACAACGACGTTGGATGAAGAACCGAGGATTGAACTTAAAGATGAAGAGACTCGAGTCGACTTGACGAGAAATGCACCGGACAAAAGAGCTGAGGAACAACTACCGGAAAACCAACTGCGTGATCCTAAAGAAAAATTTTGAAGGGAAGAGGAGTAGTTCAAAACACCTACGTCAAGATTCCTTACCAGAGCGACGAAGGGGCAGAGGAGTAAAAAGAATTCCTACTCTCCGATATAACTAGACTCCGAAAATAGTTTATTCTAGACTCAACAACGGCCAAACTACCGATCAATCAAGGGGGGCTCCTAGGGTCGGTCGAGGCTCTGATACTAACTTGTCACGCCCAATATGCGACCCTATCCAAAAGGAACTCGACGGTCCCACCAAGGATAGACCCGCATATTGAAACGCTTTTGCAAGGTGGATATCATTACATCAACATTACATAATAGATGGGGATACATACATAAGGCACAAATGCCACAAGAATACATCAACATCATATACAAGAGATCAACATCCGACTACGGATGAAACATAAAGAAACTCAAACAACATCCACCTCGCTAGCCCAGGCTGCCGACCTGGAACCTATCCCCGATCAAGAAGAAGCGTAAGAAGAACTCCAATACAAGCAAACATCGCTCTCACGTCATGATCATCGCAAACCTGTACCTGCAACTGGTGGTGTAGTAATCTGTGAGCCACGAGGACTCAGCAATCCCATTACCATGGGTATCAAGACTAGCAAAGCTTAATGGGAAAGGAAGGGATAAAGTGGTGAGGTTGCAGCAGCGACTAAGCATATATGGTGGCTAACTTACGCAAATGAGAGCGAGGAGAGAAACAAAGGAACGGTCGTCAACTAGTAATGATCAAGAAGTGATCCTGAACACCTACTTACGTCAGACATAACCCAAGAAACCGTGTTCTCCTTTTTTTTTGAAAGAACAGTGACAGTGGGAGAGGCTCCCACTGACTTTGTATTACTCACCACATAATAATTACAAGAGTGTTACAATGGGTTTTAGGCCCCCCCCCCCGGCCATATGGGGATCAAAAGTAGGATTAGCGATCCAAATTTACAATAAATTCAGAAAGAAAAGGATGAACCTTCTCGTAAGCAGTTGTGAATCACTAGACCTAACAAATGTTTGAACCTGGCCAGCCACGCGATTTAACGAGCAGTCGCGGTATCCCCTGAAATGTTGATTGTTTCTTTCCATCCACAGGCTCCAAGCTGCAAGAAGAAAAATATCCATAAAGAGCGGCCGACGCCGCCCTCTTTCCCGCCATGTAAGATGGCTAACCGGTTGGTTCCTCCTGGCCAGGTTAGGCCAACCTTGCTCCAACATTGTTTGGCAAAAGGGCACTCAAAGAAGAGATGTTCTACAGTCTCTTCGGGTGGGTTTTGGCAGAGCATGCAAGCGTAGTTGCCCCCTGCCACAGTAAAGTGTCGTCTCTTCAGCATGTTCCTGGTATTCAAACGATCGACCAGAAGCAGCCATCCAAACATCTTAAACTTGATCGGACATTTGGATTTCCATAGCCATCCAAAGGCCTCATCAGCTTTCACATGTCCGAAGCAGTAGTCGTAGTATTTCTTTGATGAATATCGTCCAAGGTCACAGACCCAAATGTCAGATGAATCAGGTTCAAGGCTGACTAGCAAGGACCCTTGCTGGATTTCTCTGACCTCCTCCCTAGCCTGGACTGAGAGGGGTAGAGTGAAGATCGTGGTCGGATCAGTGGTCCTGAGAACCTTGGCAATGGAGGCATCCTCATTCAAAGCAAAAGAGAAGGCTCGTGGGTGCGTGTCCATCAGAGCGGAACCAGAATCAGAAAACCAGACGTCTTTCCAAAACAGAGAGCTGCAACCATCTCCTGGGATGACTCTGGTGACCCCTCGGAAGGTTCCATTGAGCTGCATCACATCCTTCCACCAGAACGAACCCACAGGTTCAGCGGCGTGTGGTACCTTGTTCAGGTAGTATGCCTCCCATACTAGCTGAACCCAGGGCACATCCTCACGGTTATAGAATTTAAACAAGTACTTTTGGAGGAGCGCGGCATTTTGCAGTTTGATATCGATAACCCCAAGACCGCCACACCGTTTCGGCCGACAGACAAGCTCCCAGGCTGCAAGAGAATTGGCTTTGACCCCGTCATCAGAGTTTTTGGCCCAGAGGCAGTATCGGCGAAGTTTGTCAAGATGCTCAATCACTTTAGGGTGCAGTTTGATCGTGCACATTGCATAAATTAGCATTGAGGTGATCACCGAATTCACCAGCGTCAGCTTGGCCCCCGACGACATGAGTGCTAGAGCAGTGGAGGTTTTCCTTTCAACAGAATGCACTAAAGGCATGAGATCGAGAACGGTTGGTCTCGTCGTCCCCATGGGAAGACCAAGGTAAGTGAACGGCAGGGTGCCAACGGAGCAGCCGAAAATCCCTGCCAACCCGCCAGCATGCGGTTGGTCGACATTAATGGGTATGAGGGTGGATTTATGAAAATTGATCTTTAGTCCTACCGAGGCCGCATAATCCTCCAAGATAAGTTTCATGCGGGCGGCCTGAGTAGGACACGCTTGCATAATCAGGATTGTGTCGTCAGCGTATTGCACCACTGGGAAATCACCTGCATTCTCACGAGGGATGGGGAGCTCCAGCAGACCGTGAGTGTAAGCGTCATTGATCGCTGCCTGGAGCAAATCAGCTGCGAGGACGAAGATTAATGGCGAAAGAGGATCACCCTGACGCACGCCACATTTGCATTTGAATTTCCGACCAGGAACACCATTTAAAAGGACCGATGAAACTCCCGAGCCAAAGATTGTTTCCATCCAACCTAGCCACCTGTCATCAAAACCCATGTGTCTCATAATTTCCAACATGGGGACATGTTCAATCGTGTCAAAGGCCTTGGCGAAATCAAGCTTGAGCAGTATAATCTCCCGCCCAGACGAGTGGCATTGATGGATATATTCATACGACCAAGCGAGACAATCTTGGATAGTCCGATCCTTGATAAATCCATACTGGTTTCTGTGTATGATTTTTAAGATGACTCTCTGAAGCCGGTTTGCCAAGATCTTAGTAATGATTTTGAGGCAGCAGTTCAGAAGGGTAATGGGTCGGAAATCATTGGCCGTTTCCGGAGAGGAAATTTTAGGGATCAGGGTGATAAACCCCTCACTAATGCTAGTGATATCAAGACCACCAGCATGGAACGCGTGACAGAGGTCATAAAAATCTGATTTGATGATTTGCCAACAATACTTAAGAAAACAGCCGTTAAAACCATCCGGGCCGGGGGCTCTGTCATTTGGCATTTCCTTGACAACCGCATCGATTTCATCAGTTGAGAAGGGTGTACTCAGTTGGTCCAATCCTTCGATCCTGCGGATGATTCTAGACAGATCAAATTTCATGCTGGTGGGTTTAGAAGAACCCAAACGATCCTTGTATGTATTGAAGAGTACCCCTTCCTTGCCAACATGATCATGAATTTCAATCCCGCCAACTCTTAATGTGGCAATAGCATTGTGCCTGAACCTCTCTCGTGGCGCAAAGGACTGAAATAGCTTAGTATTTTCAAAGAAACGAAAGTACCTGATGGTACATCTTTTTCGCCAGTAATCGTTCTGGTATTTGAGAAGGGTCTAAAGGTGGGTTTTCAAAATCTTCCTAAAGTTTGACTCTGGACCAAATAAAGGTCTTTTGTCCTCAAGGGTGTCCATGATGGCTAGAGTCTCATTGCTGTTCTGAATGAGAGTTTTAAGTTTAGATACACCCTTGCTCCATCGCTTGAGATCGTATCTCAAGCACTTTAGTTTTTTGCATACTCGGGCCGCGGCATTGGGAGCGTGGCATGATTTAGCCCAAGAACTGGCAACCACCTCCATGAACCCATCAAGATTGCACCAGAAATTCTCAAATCTAAAGAGTTTGGACCGGGGGATACTTGACTCAATTGTGACCACGCATGGAATGTGATCGGACACAGGCTTCCCCAGGGGCAGGACCATTGTGTTTGGATAAGAGGTGGTCCAACAAGAGGACGGGAAGAACCAATCCAACTGTTCAAGCAAGGGGTCATCCTGCATATTACTCCAGGTAAACGCTCGGCCTTCCACAGGCAATTCCATGAGAGACTGTGCCCGGATGAGCTCATTAAACAAAAGCATGTCAGCAGCGTCACCCCCTGGTTTGTTTCTGTTACACGTGGATCGGATAAAATTGAAGTCTCCAAGAATTAGCCAGTTTTCATCATCAGGGATGTTTAAATCAAAAAGCCAATTAGTGAAATCCAGTCTGCGCTGACCAGAGCAAGGGCCGTATACATTGATCAGATTCCACACATCACCGTGTTCTCCTTTCGATCACCCCCGAAAAGAGACACTCACGGCTACGCACACGGTTGGTGTATTTTAATTAAGATCAACTTCGGGTTTTTTACAACCGGACATTAACAAATTCCCATCTGCCACATAACCGCGGGCACGGCTTTCGAAAGTTCAAACCCTGCAGGGGTGTCCCAACTTAGCCCATGATAAGCTCTCGCGATCAACGAAGGATATTCCTTCTCCCCGGGAAGGCCCGATCAGTCTCGGAATCCCGGCTACAAGACATTTCACAGCAATAAAACAAGACCAGCAAGACCTCCGGCGTGCCGACACCACGGTAGTAGCCGCAGATCTCGTCCCTGTGCCACGACCGGATGAGCAGTCCGTATAACTAAAACCAGCCCTCAAGTTTCCTTGAGGTGGCGCTACAAAGCACTCTAGTTTGGACCAACACTTAGACAAGCATTGGCCCGGGGCTGAATAAAGATGACCCTCGAGAGAGCGACTCCCAAGGAAAAGTAGGTGGTGGTGAGGCAAATGGTAAAACCAATGTTGGGCCTTCTTTGGAAAAGTCTTATTCAAAGCGAACTGTCAAGGGGTCCCATAAATCACCCGACCGCGTTAGGGACGCAAAATCCGGGAACATAATACCGATATGACGGAAACTAGGCGGCAAGAGTGGAACAAAACACTGACATAAGGCCGAGCCTTCCACCCTTTACCAAGTATATAGATGCATTAATTAAATAAGATATATTGTGATATCCCAACAAGTAAACATGTTCCAGGAAGGAACAACATCTCCATGTTCCAACAAGGAACAAACTTCATCTTCACCTGCAACTAACAACGCTATAAGAGGAGCTGAGCAAAGCGGTAACATAGCCAAACAACGGTTTGCTAGGAAAGGTGCAAAAGGTTAGAGGCTGACATGGCAATTTGGGGATGGCTTGATAAACAGGTAATAGGTAGCGCAGCATAGCGAAAGAACGAAGCAACTATCATAGCAATGATAGTAGTGAGATCCAGGGTAGCGGTCATCTTGCCTGAAATCCCGCAAGGAAGAAGAACGAGTCCATGAAGAAGACGAACGGATGAAGCCGAACCAAGCGTAGACGAACGAATCCTCACGATCGCAACGAAACAGGAACTAACAAGAAGAAGCACACAACATAGTAAACACACCACACATGAACAAGACATGATGCACAACCAAGCATGATGCATGACAAAACTAGACGAAGCTACTCATGGCAAGAGATGATGCAAACAAGAGCAACACATCAAAGCAAGTTTAAATGAGGCCGGAAACAACATAGAACAATTCCGGTAAGTCCTCATATGCAAATTTCGAAATTGGTCCAGATCTGAATAAACCTTATGTTCAAGTTGTTAAACAGCAAGTTAATATGCACCACGACGATCTACACGAAATTCTAGTCAAGTTACATATAAAGTTCATTAGATTCGGAGCTACGGCTTAGAAGATATGAGCAAAACAAGATAAACATGGCATTGATGCAAAATGCATATAAACATCAAGCAAACACCTCAAAACAAGGATGCGACATGATAATATGAAACTACATGCAAAATCAAGCAAGTTTCATATAGAGCACACTCAAAACGGAGCAACGGTTCAACACATACACACAATACAAGTCATAGCAACAATCTGTCCAAAACAGCAACTAGGCATATTGCAAGCATCAAAACTACATGCTACAGCACCTCAACAAGAAAACAAAAGGCATGGGCATGATGTACAGGTAAAGCATTACAAAACATGAACACTGAGCTATCTCCAGAAAACACTAGAACATGCTCAAAATGACATGGCAAGATTGCAACTAATAACAGTTTCAGGCATTGGCAGAAATTAACATCAGGTTGCAATGTTTAGAGCTATGAAACAACATGTTACAGGAACTTATAATGGCAAACAAAGGCATGGCATGAATCTACTAATTGCATAGAACAAAAGTCCTTTAGTGACCATGAGCCAAAAAGGATCAGAAAATATAGTAACACCCATGTCAATATCGAAAGTTTCGTTAACAGATTCAGCAACATGGCATGTCAAAAACTGATAACAAGTAGGCATGTTTACAAGCTCAATGCACTCACTACAGAGCCTTAAATGATTAACTAAGCATACATACATCAAGAAGACATGGCATAGAAGACATACATGGCAAGAACAATAACATAGCATGCAAGGATCAATCACAACAAACTTGGCAAAATTGAATAACCTGTAAACAATCTGCCAGGAAACATTTAGTAGCAAAAGTAGAGCTCGATTGACTCAAGCTATGGCACTCCATAATTGCAAACAAGGGCATGGATGGATAGAGCAAGACTTGCTTTACAAAACATCCTTACTGAAGTATCTCAAAATGTGCATGGAACTCTTGGTAGCATCAAGTTAACATGGCATCAAAATAACAGCAAAACAGGGCTGAAAACAGCAACAACAAGACACCTAGTTTGCATGGTTGTGCTAGTCACCACATAGATCACAAAAATACATAGCAAGCACCACTGGAAAGAAGAAATGGCATATTTCAAAACACATGTAGGACTCAAGTCCATAGGATGCACACATCAATCATGGAAAAAATGACAAAAGTGCATGTTCTGATAAAAATCAGAAACTAACATCACATAGCACTCTTACAACAGAATTTCGGGCATCAAGATGAGCTCAAATGAAAATGATGCAATGAGATGAAATGATCTACTCATCTAGGCGAACATTTTGACATATTACACGCGCAAAACGGAGCTACATATGCAAAGATACGATGCAATGAAAATGGCACGAAATATCACATATTAGAGGACTTAGACGAAAATTAGAGGGGGGGGAAGTCAACCGCGGCACGGGTTTCGAGGATCGCCGGATCTTCGCCGGAGGTGCCACCGGAGAGGAGGGAGAAGGCCGGGGCGAGCTCGGGGTCGCCGGATCCGGTCGCTCCTCGACCGGATCTGGCCGGAGGAGGCCGGGCGGCTTGCGGCCGGGAGAGCTGCGGCGGCGGCGAAGGGGTTTCGGGGCGGCGCTGTGGCGGCGGCCAGGCTGCCGGCTGGGCCGGAGGGAGCGGCGGGCGGGCGCGCGGTCGGGCGGATCGGGCGAGGCCGGGCGGGTCGCTGGCGCAGGGCCGGCCGGGCGAACGGGCGGCGCCGGAGGAGGTGGCCGACGCCGGCGAGAGGCGGCGGGTCGGGCGGCGAAGTCGGCGGTGGGGAGGCGCGGCCGGCGGCGCGGGGCGGCGGCGGGCGGCCGGTTTGGCGGGTCAGGCTGGCTCAGATGGGCCCGCCATGGAGGAGAGGGAGGCGCGTTGAGGCGGCGGCAGCCGTTGGCTCTGGCGCGGCGGGAGGTGACGTGGCGCGACGCCATTCGTCGGAGTGAGGTGGCGGCGGCGGCTGGACATGTCCGGCGGGTGCGGACGCGTCCGTGGCTTCGGGAGGAGCTAGACTAGGGTTTGACCGCGAATTTTTCGGAGGAGCACATATATATAGGTAGAGGGAGCTAGGAGAGTCCAAATGAGGTGCGGTTTTACCACGCGATCGTGATCGAACGACCGAGAGCATGGAGGGAGTTTGGTGGGTTTTGGGCCACTTAGAAAGGGGAGTTGGGCTGCAACAAAGAGGCTTTTGCGGTTACCCGTTAACTGCTGAGTACCAAACGACCTCCAAATGGCACGAAACTTGACAGCGGTTCATCGGTGCTATACCGAGGCCGCTTGACAAACCTCGGTCCATTCCGAGACCGCTTGACACCCGCACATGAAAAGAGGTAAAAGGGGCGCCGGAGACATAGGAGTGCCGGATTGCAAAACGGACAACGGGAAAATGCTCGGATGCATGAGACGAACACGATGCAAAATGAAATGCACATGATGACATGATAAAAATGCAGATGATGACATGGCAAAGTGCAACACGCAAGCAGATGACATGGCAAAGACGGCGAATAACTGACGGACACTTGGCGCAACGAATCCGGGGCGTTACAATAAGGAAGACTCTTTTCCCAACTACACTGATATGTCAAAGCACAAGCTCGAGGCATGTCTTCAAGAATTTGGTTTACCCGCTCAATCTGTCCATCAGTCTGTGGGTGATATCATGTACTGAAATCCAACTGAGTTCCCAGAACCTCATGTATTTTCTTCCGTAAACTGAGCACCTCTATCTCACACTATCCTCTTGGAACTCCATGTGCGCAAATAATTCTTGCCTTATATAACCCTGCGAGTTTCTCTCCACTATAGGTAGTCTTTGCTAGAATGAAATGAGCTGACTTGGTCAATCTATCCACTATGACCCAAATAGAATCAAATCCAGAAGATATTCTTGGAAGGCCTGTGATAAAGTATTCCAATCTCTTCCCATTTCCACACTGGAATCTTAAGTTGTTGCAGTAATCCTGCGGGCTTCTGATGCTCTGCCTTAACCCTTTGGCATACATCACACTGTGAAACATACTCAGTGATTTCTCTCTTCATACTAAGCGACCAAAAACTACCCCGAAGATCATTATACATCTTTCTGCTTCCAGGGTGTATCGAGTATGCTGACTCATGAGCTTCCTTCATGATCATGTCCTTAATCTCCTTTCGGTATGGCACCAGCAAACGATCTCAGAACCATATGCTTCCAATCTCATCTTACCTATAGTCGGGTGCTTCACCCAATTTGATTTTCTCTCAAATATCTCGAATGCCCTTGTCTTCTTTCTGTGGTTCTCGCACTTGATCTTGGAGAGTAAACTTAACCTCTAACATTTCAGCATTTTCTTCAATGCTCAAATACAGTTTCATCTTCCTAATTTCCACATAAAGCTCTGGTGCTTCCTTCTGAATCATCACATTGTTGACGTAGACCTTCCTGCTCAGTGCATCAGCTACGACATTGGCTTTACCGGCATGGTAATTAATTATAAGGTTGTAGTCCTTGATTAAGTCTAGCCACCTTCTCCGCATGTGTTGGTGGGAAACGACACCTATGGGATCACAAGAATCCCTACTACGGTTGCCGGGGCGTAGGGTTGTGAGAAGAGCAGGATTAATAGTCAGCACAAGGATCGTTTACCCAGGTTCGGGCCGCGAAGATGCGTAATACCCTAGTCTTGCTTTGGTGGATGTATTGAGTGTTCTTGAACTCTCGAACTAGCTACGGTGGTTGTGTCGTTCAAAAGAGTCGAACCCGTCTCCAGTACACCAAGGGCCTCCTTTTATAGTCGAAAGGGGCTGCCACAGTGGCACACAGGAGGTGGAATGGCATACAGTACTGCGAGCTTATCGCCCGTATTACAGGACAAGACACATTTAATGCGTCGCTTAGGTGTCCCCTAGCTTTATCGGGGACGGGAGCGAGGCCCGTCCCGTCCGTCGCCGCTTCCCTTCGCTTCGACGCGCCTTGGCCAGTGATGCATGCGGCGCCATGTAGGCAGGCATGCAGCTGAGGTGGCGCGGTGGTAGGGTCTTCACGAAGATCTGCATACCGCCACGCAAGCGCTTGCTGATCTGGCCTGGAAGCTGCATGTTGCCACGCAAGTGCCTGCCCAGCTGGTCGGGCTGGCAGCTGCATGCTAATGGTGGTGGAAACTTGGCTGGTGCGGGCCTGGCAGTGGCCCCACTGAAGTCCTCGGCAAGGGCCTTGCCGGGGGCCCGACAAGGGTCTTGCCGTGGTGCGCAGTCGTCCCCGACAAGGATCTTGCCGGGGGTCTTATGGCTTTCCTCGGCAAGGATCCCGCCAAGGGTCGCCGTCTTTTGGTCCTCATCTGATCTCATATATCCATGGTCTTTACAAAGATCTGCATGCCACCACAGAGATGCCTCTCGAGCCCTGATCCAATCGTAGTTGGTTGGGTTGGAACATGTGGGCTCAAGGGCGGCTCGCTCTGTTGGTGTTTGGGTGAGTTGCCCCGGCAAGGGTCTTGCCAGGGGAACCTGCTCCGTCCCTCTGCTTCTTTGTGTTCTTGGCCTTCGCGTTGTCTTGGGCTTCGGCTTCTCTCCGGCTCCCCTCCTCTGCCCTGCTTAGTGTGGCCGTGGCGCGCGGCTCCGACTGCCCGTGCACAAGTAAAGGGGTACAAAGGTGCACCCCTACTTTTCTACACCGACAGGAGCCCCCGGGCCTGGGCCACACATAAGCGCGACACGTTGTTGGGCCAGGCCCAAAACGGTGCGCGGGCAGCAGGGACGGATTCTACCGCAGTAATTTTCCATCTGCTGTGCTTTCCCACGACCCGCGTTGAACGCGCAACATGGGGGGTCGTATGTGATGTGGGGGGCATGCGTGGGGCGGTTCCCGCACACATGCGTCACATCGCAGTTAATGGGAAAGGAGGCGGCCCGCGCCTTCCTCGTAAAAAGGAATAACCGCGGGCGCGCTGCTCACTTTACCACCCCCCTCCCTGCGTCTTCTCCAATCTCAGAGCCGCCACCCCCTTTCTTCTTCCTTGAGCTCTTGCCTTCGCTTGCCGCCGCTGCGCCTTCGCCATCCTCCGCCCCTTGCTTCCCGTAGCCGCCATAGCTCCTAAATCCACCAAGGGCAAGGGAGTTGCCAAAGATGTCAGGGCGACGGAGCCTCCGGAGAGTGAGCAGGCGGCGCGACGGACGTGGCTCGCCTACTTCCCCTCGATGGTCGACGCGATCGAACTGCGGGATTACTTCAAGCCCCTGTGGGGGGTGAAGACGGGGGGAGAGACGACGGGGCATCCGGCCACGCGCGTTATCCCCGCCAACTGTGTCGAGGCCGCCCCAAATCGGTAACCTTTCTTCGTCAACTACTTCTCCTGCGGGCTCTGTCCCCCCTTCTCCGATTTTTTCAACGACGGCATGCACACCTGCGGCTCCCATCTTTTGGATTTTACTCTGAATGCCGTAGCATGCATGGCTCTTATCGTGCACCTCTGCAAGGGCTTCGCCGGGGTGCACCCCAACACGGCGCTCTTCCTCCACTACTTCTTCCCTTGGATCCAACCGGGGGGCGCCATCTCCGGGTGCGTCGCTTGAATCCCAAGGGCCAAGGGGGCGTACCCGAAGGGCGCCATGAAGGAGAGGTGGGACGAATGGCGGGGCCGGTGGTGCTGGATTGAAGAGAAAAACCCGGCGGACTTTTGCCGGGTCCGCAGCGCGCCGCCGGTTCGCCGGGGCGACTGGAGCGACGTTGATGCTGACGACGTGAAGCTTACGGTCGCCACCACCAGGATCCTTCGCCTCACCGAGGCCGGGCTCACCCTCGAGATGATCGGGCGGATTTCATCCGCCGCCGAATCGCTCCGCTGCACAACAAGGGGAGGCCGGCCTGATTCTTCACAAACGCCGCCGACATCATGAGGCTTCGCCCCGGCCTCGACCACAATCTCACGGTGATGAGGCACGCCCATCTCTGCCAACGGCTCTTCCAGCTTGACGTGAACCGCGACGGCGAGGTCGAGCGGCCCGGCAAGGCCGCGAGGGCCGCCGCGAAGGCCGGCAAGGTCGCCAAGGGGCCCCTGTTCAGGTTGCCGGCGGGAGTGGTCCCATTGAGCAACAACTCTCACCGGACCGACATCATCGCCATGATGCCGGACTTCAACACTCATGGCCTCAACCCGAGATGGGCCGAGCCGGAGGAACTTCAGGTGCAGGAGTTCTTCGACACTTTGCACGAGGGGTATGTCACCTCCGAGCCACGGCCCGTCCAGGACACCTCCCAGGTGGAGCTGGATTACATCGCTGCCAGGGCGGCAGAGGCGAAGCTCGCCGAGGAGGCCGGCAGCACTGGCGGTGTGGAGGACAAGGCCGCGGCGAAAGCGGAGGAGAAAGAGCTCGCCCAGTGGGCGGAGGCCGCTGGGAAGGCCAGCAGCACCAGCACCGGGGCTCCTCTCGTCGAAGACATGGTCGGCGAGTCGTTTGAGGAGGAGGCTGATGAGGAGGAGGCTGTGGCCGTCGACCCTCCAGCCACAGGGAGAGGACGGGGTCTGCGGCGGGCCACCTCCGGCGAGCCGGTCTGGCCTGGCAGGGCCGCGCAACTACGGCAGGCCCAGGAGACGTCCACGTGCCAGACGAGGGCCGCAGTGGTGAAGAAGAAGGCATCCGCTTCTTCTTCGTCCAAACGTGTTCAAATGTCGCCTCCTTCCCCTCCTCCGGAAGATGTTGACACGGAGGTAACTTTTGACTTCGGATCCCTCAGCCCGAGGAGGAAGAGGAAGACGGCAGAGGAGGAGGAGGAGTAAGATCTTTATTCCCCCCTTCTTTTTGTCATCTCCGTTTCCTCAAACAGTGCCGCTTATCTTGGATTATCTTCATTTGCAGGGAGGTGGAGACGCTGGCCCAGAGGGTGAAGAGGGCCAGGACCTCGACGAGCGGCCAGCCCCTGGCAGGCGCCTCCGGCACTCCACTGGTGGTGTTGAGCAGCCCAGACAGCATCCCCCGGCGCAGCCCCCAGCGTAAGTTCATCACTCACCCCTCGTCGACATGTGTCAGGGGTATGATACTTTGGCGCTGACCTTCTCGTGTATGCAGGAGGAGAGCAGCAGCAGGAGGAGCCACAGAGGGCTACTCTCAACACGCCGCCCCCATCAACCACGCGCCCCGAGGGGCGTCCCCGGCAAGGGCGCCAAGCACCGAGCCCACGCACATGGAGAAGAAGGAGGAGAACTTGGGCGTCGGTGGCTTCTCCTCGGCGCCGAATGTTGGCGGAGAGGGGGCTTCTGCTTCCCAGCCCGGCGCTGGTATGTTTCTGGCCTTCCACCCCTGTTCTTTCTCTTCTTTTTGAATCTTGGTCTTGGCTTCACCTCACCCTCTTCTTGATATCCAGATCCTCTCTCGGCGGACCGGGAGGACCTGGACACCGTCATCGAGGATGTTGCCAAGGACGCCGCGGCAGAGGCCGAGAAGGTCACTGCCGAGGAGTCCGCCAAGGGTGCTGCCGAAGACGCCGCCAAGGGGCCTGCCGGGGAGCCCGGCAAGGGGTCTGCCGGAGAGGCCGGCAAGGCCGCCACCGAGTAGGAGGTGGTCGATGACCAGTCTCCTCCTCTACTTCCTCCGGCTCCCGCAGGTATCTGAGGGTGACCGACGACCTCTTCGTCCACCTCCCAGGGGCGTCCAGCTCCAGGGTGCCCGTTGAGGGAGAGGTGTTCGACGAAGAGGTGCTTGCGCCGCCGAGATCGAGGTCGTCGACGAGCCGAGCGCCGGTAGCGACGGCTCTCAGGAGGAGCGGCTTCTCCAGGCCATGGGCGCCAATTTCCGGAAGCTCCAGGCGCTCCACCACGCCCGCCTGGATAAGGCCAAGTCCACGATGGCAATGGTGGACAAGGCGGAGGCGGACCTCAAGGTGCGCGTCGCCGAGGCGCAGACTTGGTTCCGCCAAGCTAGCGAAGAGCTGAAGGCCGCCCAGGGCGAGCTAGCCAAGCATGACGTGGAGCTCACCATGAAGCTGGCCGACATTGAGAAGGCCCAAGAGACGGCGGGGAACTTGGCCGCCGCCGACGAGGCCGCCCGGACCCAGCACGAGGCCGTGTTGAACTCCCAGGAGGAGGATCTTGCCAAACGCGAGGCAGACATCGACGCCAAACTCCGCGCCAAGGACGAGGAGGTGGAAAAACTTGTCGTGCAGTAGACCCAAGAGCTGGAGCAGAGGCACAGGGAGGCACTCGATGCCCAGGCTCTGATTCCCGCCGGCAAGGTGAAGGAGCTGGAGGTGGAGCGGGACGGGCTGAAGGAGCAGGCCCTGAAGTTGTCCCAGGAGAAGGACACGCTCAACGGCGCCCTGACGGAGGCGCAGGGTGGAGCCGTCAGCAGGGCCGGGGAGCTCTCCGAAGCCAACAACTCCATCAGAGACCTCAAGCTGAAGTTGGAGGGTCTCGAGGTGAAGCTGTCGGAGGCCCAGGCCCGGGAAGGGACCCTGGCCAAGAACTTGGAGGCCGAGAAGCAGCTGCGGAAGAACGACGCCCTCAACTTCAAGGAGAACGTGGAGGGCGAGAACCGCTGGCTCGATCGCCTCGCCACCGTCGCCAACCAGGCCGCCGCGCAGTTGGCCACCATGGGGATGCCGGACGTGAAGTACGCCCCGGAGCGGAACATGAGCGCCAAATGCAGCCTAACCCTGTTCTTTGAGAGGGTCTTCGGTGCTTTGGAGCGGCTTCACGCCAACCGGGCGGCCTCGCTGGCTGATGAGGCCCGAAGGCTTTTCCATGGTGCCATGACCAAGGTTCTCACCAAGGTGGCGTACTGGAACCCCAACCACGACTTGAAGTTGCTGCCGACAGCTTGTCGGGCGGGTGTGGACTCATGGGCGCCAAGGAGCGTATCAAGCCCATCATCAGCCGCATCGGCGGAATCGAGAGGATAGAGGGCCAGCGTCGAGATTAGGCACCCTGTCTCCCACCGTCGCTGCAGGTTCATGACCAAGACCGTTTTTATCTTTAGTTAGAACCGCAGCAAGAAATGGTGTAATATAACTGCAGTACTTTTGATATTATGCATGTTATTTTCCTGTTCGATTTTCCCTTGTATGTCCACCCTACATTTACCGGGTAGGCTTGCCGGCGCGTAAACCCAGGGCGGCGTCTTGAGGACGGATCCCCATTGGCCTGCCGGGTGTGCTTGCTGCCGGGCAAACCACCTCGCCGCCCCCGACATGGCCGCTCGAACTGTCGAGTTTGACTCGAGTCAGAATCGAGAGCGTTGCCAAGTTGCGGAAGACTATCCTGCTGAACGAAATATGCCCTAGAGGCAATAATAAAGTTATTATTTATTTCCTTATATCATGATAAATGTTTATTATTCATGCTAGAATTGTATTAACCGGAAACATAATACATGTGTGGATACATAGACAAATAGAGTGTCACTAGTATGCCTCTACTTGACTAGCTCGTTAATCAAAGATGGTTATGTTTCCTAACCATTGACATGAGTTGCCATTTGATTAACGGGATCATATCATTAGGAGAATGATGTGATTGACTTGACCCATTCCGTTAGCTTAGCACTCGATCGTTTAGTATGTTGTTATTGCTTTCTTCATGACTTATACATGTTCCTATGACTATGAGATTATGCAACTCTCATTTACCGGAGGAACACTTTGTGTGCTACCAAACGTCACAACATAATTGGGTGATTATAAAGGTGCTCTACAAGTGTCTCCGAAGGTACTTGTTGGGTTGGCGTATTTCGAGATTAGGATTTGTCACTCCGATTGTCGGAGAGGTATCTCTGGGCCCTCTCGCTAATGCACATCACTTAAGCCTTGCAAGCATAGCAACTAATGAGTTAGTTGCGGGATGATGTATTACGGAACGAGTAAAGAGACTTGCCGGTAACGAGACTGAACTAGGTATTGAGATACCGACGATCGAATCTCGGGCAAGTAACATACCGATGACAAAGGGAACAACGTATGTTGTTATGCGGTCTGACCGATAAAGATCTTCGTAGAATATGTGGGAGCCAATATGAGCATCCAGGTTCCTCTATTGGTTATTGACCGGAGACGTGTCTCGGTCATGTCTACATAGTTCTCGAACCCGTAGGGTCCGCACGCTTAAAGTTTCGATGACAGTTATATTATGAGTTTATGTGTTTTGATGTACCGAAGGAGTTTGGAGTCCCGAATGAGATCAGGGACATGACGAGGAGTCTCTAAATGGTCGATACGTAAAGATCGATATATTGGACGACTATATTCGGACATCGGAAAGGTTCCGAGTGATTCGGGTATTTTTCAGAGTACCGAAGAGTTACGGGAATTCGTATTGGGGCTTAATGGGCCATACGGGAAAGGAGAGAAAGGCCCCAAAGAGTGGCCGAACGCCTCCCCATGGACTAGTCTGAATTGGACTAGGGAGTGGGGGCGCCCCCTTCCTTCCTTCTCCTTCTCCCTTCCCTTCTCCTACTCCAACAAGGAAAGGAGGAGTCCTACTCCCGGTGGGAGTAGGACTCCCCCCTTGGCGCGCCCTCCTCCTACGCATGTCGCCTCCCCCTTGCTCCTTTATATACGGGGGCAGGGGCACCCCAAAGATACAACAATTGATCTGTTTAGCCATGTGCGGTGCCCCCCTCCACCATAGCCCACCTCAATAATATTGTAGCGGTGCTTAGGCGAAGCCCTGCGTCGGTAGAACATGAACATCGCCACCACGCCGTCGGTTGATTTAAACTCTCCTCAACACTCGGCTGGATCATAGTTCGAGGGACGCCATCGGGCTGAACGCAGTGCTGAACTCGGAGGTGCCGTATGCTCGTACTTGATCGGTCGGATCATGAAGACGACGACTGCATCAACCGCGTTGTGTTAACGCTTTCGCTTCGGTCTATGAGGGTACGTGGACAACACTCTCCCTCTCGCTGATATGCATCACCATGATCTTGCGCGCGCGTGAGGAATTTTTTGAAATTACTACGCTCCCCAACAAAGGTATCGAGCCTGGTTTTATGCGTAGATGTCATATGCACGAGTAGAACACAAGTGAGTTGTGGGTGATATAAGTCATACCGCTTACCAAAGCATGTCATACTTTGTCTGGCGGTATTGTTGGATGAAGCGGCCCGGACCACATTACGCCAGACGCTTACGCCGAGACCGTTCTCCGACGTGCTTTGCACAAAGGTGGCTAGCGGGTGTCAGTTTCTCCAACTTTAGTTGAACCGAGTGTGGCTATGCCCGGTCCTTGTGAAGGTTAAAACAGCACCAACTTGACAAACTATCATTGTGGTTTTGATGCGTAGGTAAGATCGGTTCTTGCTAAGCCCGTAGCAGCCACGTAAAATTTGCAACAACAAAGTAGAGGACGTCTAACTTGTTTTTGCAGGGCATGTTGTGATGTGATATGGTCAAGACTTTATGCTATATTTTATTGTATGAGATGATCATGTTTTGTAACCGAGTTATCGGCAACTGGCAGGAGCCATATGGTTGTCGCTTTATTGTATGCAATGCAATCGCCCTGTAATGCTTTACTTTATCACTAAGCGGTAGCGATAGTCATAGAAGCATAAGATTGGCGAGACGACAACGATACTACGATGAAGATCAAGGTGTCGCGCAGGTGACGATGGTGATCATGACGGTGCTTCGGAGATGGAGATCACAAGCACAAGATGATGATGACCATATCATATCACTTATATTGATTGCATATGATGTTTATCTTTTATACATCTTATTTTGCTTAGTTCGACGGTAGCTTTATAAGATGATCTCTCACTAAATTATCAAGGTATAAGTGTTCTCCCTGAGTATGCCCGTTGCGAAAGTTCTTCGTTCTGAGACACCACGTGATGATCGGGTGTGATAGGCTCTACGTTGAAATACAACGGATACAAAACAGTTGTACACGCGGAATACTCAGGTTAAACTTGACGAGCCTAACATATAACAGATATGGCCTCGGAACACGGAGACTGAAAGGTCGAGCATGAATCACATAGTAGATATGATCAACATAGTGCTGTTCACCATTGAAACTACTCCATCTCACGTGATGATCGGACATGGTTTAGTTGATTTGGATCACGTGATCACTTAGAGGATTAGAGGGATGTCTATCTAAGTGGAAGTTCTTAAGTAATATGATTAATTGAACTTAAATTTATCATGAACTTAGTCCTGGTAGTATTAGCATATCTATGTTGTAGATCAATAGCTCGCGTCTAGCTCCCTGTTTTATTTTTGATATGTTCCTAGAGAAAAACTATGTTGAAAGATGTTAGTAGCAATGATGCGGACTTGGTCCATGATCTGAGGATTATCCTCATTGCTGCACAGAAGAATTATGTCCTTGATGCACCGCTAGGTGATGGACCTATTGCAGGAGCATATGCAGACGTTATGAACGTTTGGCAAGCTCAATATGATGACTACTTGATAGTTTAGTGCACCATGCTTAATGGCTTAGAATCGGGACTTCAAAGACGTTTTGAACGTCATGGAGCATATGAGATGTTCCAGGAGTTGAAGTTAATATTTCAAGCAAATACCCGAGTTGAGAGATATGAAGTCTCCAACAAGTTCTATAGCTAAAAGATGGAGGAGAATAGCTCAAGCAGTGAGCATGTGCTCAGATTGTCTGTGTACTACAATCGCTTGAATCAAGTGGGAGTTAATCTTCCAGATAAAATAGTGATTGACAGAATTCTCTAGTCACCATCACCAAGTTAGTAGAACTTCGTGATGAACTATAGTATGCAACGGATGACGAAAACGATTCCCGAGCTTTTCATGATGATGAAATCGATGAAGGTAGAAATCAAGAAAAAGCATCAAGTGTTGATGGTTGACAAGACCACTAGTTTCAAGGAAAAGGGAAAAGGGAAGAAGGGGAACTTCAAGAAGAACGGCAAGCAAGTTGCTGCTCAAGTGAAGAAGCCCAGGTCTGGACCTAAGCCTGAGACTAAGTGCTTCTACTGCAAAGGGACTGGTCACTCGATGCGGAACTGCCCCAAGTATTTGGCGGATAAGAAGGATGGCAAAATAAACAGAGGTATATTTGATATACATATTGATGTGTACTTTACTAGTGTTTATAGCAACCCCTCAGTATTTGATACTAGTTCAGTTGCTAAGATTAGTAACTCAAAACGGGAGTTGCAGAATGAACAGAGAATAGTTAAGGGTGAAGTGACGATGTGTGTTGGAAGTGGTTCCAAGATTGATATGATCATCATCGCACACTCCCTATACTTTCGGGATTAGTGTTGAACCTAAATAAGTGTTATTTGGTGTTTGCGTTGAGCATGAATATGATTTGATCATATTTGTTGCATTACGGTTATTCATTTAAATTAGAGAATAATTGTTGTTCTGCTTACATGAATAAAACCTTCTATGGTCATACACCCAATAAAATGGTTTGTTGGATCTCGATCATAGTGATACACATATTCATAATAATGAAGCCAAAAGATGCAAAGTTAACAATGATAGTGCAACTTATTTGTGGCACTGCCGTTTAGGTCATATTGGTGTAAAGCGCATGAAGAAACTCCATGCTAATGGACTTTTGGAATCACTTGATTATGAATCACTTGATGCTTGCGAACCATGCCTCATGGGCAAGATGACTAAGAATCCGTTCTCCGGAACAATGGAGCGAGCAACTGACTTATTGGAAATAATACATACTGATGTATGCGGTCCGATGAGTGTTAAGGCTCACGGCAAGTATCGTTATTTTCTGACCTTCACAGATGATTTGAGCAGATATGGGTATATCTACTTGATGAAACACAAGTCTGAAACATTTGAAAAGTTCAAAGAATTTCAGAGTGAAGTTGAAAATCATCGTAACAAGAAAATAAAGTTTCTATGATCGGATCGTGGAGGAGAATATTTGAGTTACGAGTTTGGTCTACATTTGAAACAATGCGGAATAGTTTCGCAACTCACGCCACCCGGAACACCACAGCGTAATGGTGTGTCCGAACGTCGTAATCGTACTTTACTAGATAAGGTGCGATCTATGATGTCTCTTACTGATTTACCGCTATCGTTTTGGGGTTATGCATTAGAGACAGTTGCATTCACGTTGAATAGGGCACCATCTAAATCCGTTAAGACGACGCCGTATGAACTATGGTTTGGCAAGAAACCAAAGTTGTCGTTTCTTAAAGTTTGAGGTTGCAATGCTTATGTGATAAATTTTCAACCTGATAAGCTCAAATCCAAATCGGAGAAGTGCATCTTCATAGGATACCCAAAAGAAAATGTTGGGTACACCTTCTATCACAGATCTGAAGGCAAGATATTCATTGCTGAGAATGGATCCTTTCTAGAGAAGGAGTTTCTCTCGAAAGAAGTGAGTGGGAGGAAAGTAGAACTTGATGAGGTAACTGTACCTGCTCCCTTATTGGAAAGTAGTTCATCACAGAAATCTATTCCTATGACTACTACACCAATTAGTGAGGAAGCTAATGATGATGATCATGTAACTTCAGATCAAGTTACTACCGAACCTCATAGGTAAACCAGAGTGAGATCCGCACCAGAGTGGTACGGTAATCCTGTTCTGGAGGTCATGTTACTTGACCATGACAAACCTACGAACTATGAGGAAGCGATGATGAGCCCAGATTCCGCGAAATGGCTTGAGGCCATGAAATCTGAGATGAGATCCATGTATGAGAACAAAGTATGGACTTTGATTGACTTGCCCATTGATCGGCGACCATTGAGATTAAATGGATCTTCAAGAGGAAGACGGACGCTGATAGTAGTGTTACTATCTACAAAGCTAGAATTATCGCAAAAGGTTTTCGACAAGTTCAAGGTGTTGACTACGACGAAAGTTTCTCACTCGTATCAATGCTTAAGTCTGTCTGAATCATGTTAGCAATTGCCGCATTTTATGAAATCTGGCAAATTGGTAAGCAAAACTGCATTCCTTAATGGATTTATTAAAGAAGAGTTGTATATGATGCAACCAGAAGGTTTTGTCAATCCTAAAGGTGATAACAAAATATGCAAGCTCCAGCGATCCATCTATGGACTGGTGCAAGCATCTCGGAGTTGGAATATATTCTTTGATAAGTTGATCAAAGCATATAGTTTTATACAGACTTGCGGTGAAGCCTGTATTTACAAGAAAGTGAGTGGGAGCACTACAGCATTTCTGATAAGTATATGTGAATGACATATTGTTGATCGGAGATAATGTAGAATTATTCTGCAAAGCATAAAGGAGTGTTTGAAAGAAGTTTTTCAAAGAAAGACCTAGGTGAAGCTGCTTACATTTGAGCATCAAGATCTATAGAGATAGATCAAGACGCTTGATAAGTTTTTTCAATGAGTACATACCTTGACAAGATTTTGAAGTAGTTCAAAATGGAACAATCAAAGAAAGGGTTCTTTCCTGTGTTACAAGGTGTGAAATTGAGTCAGACTCAAAGCCCGACCACGGCAGAAGATAGAAAGAAAATGAAAGTCATTCCCTATGCCTCAGCCATAGGTTCTATAAAGTATGCCATGCTGTGTACCAGATCTATTATATACCCTACACTGATTTAGGCAAGGGAGTACAAATAGTGATCTAGGAGTAGATCACTGGACAGCGGTCAAAATTATCCTTAGTGGAATAAGGATATGTTTCTCGATTATGGAGATGACAAAAGGTTCGTCGTAAAGGGTTACGTCGATGCAAATTTTGACACTGATCCAGATGACTCTAAGTCTCAATCTGGATACATGTTGAAACTGGGAGCAATTAGCTAGAGTAGCTCCGTGCAGAGCATTGTTGACATAGAAATTTGCAAAATACATACGGATTTGAATGTGGCAGACCCGTAGACTAAACTTCTCTCACAAGCAAAACATGATCACACCTTAGTACTCTTTGGCTGTTAATCACATAGCGATGTGAACTAGATTATTGACTCTAGTAAACCCTTTGGATGTTGGTCACATGACGATGTGAACTATGGGTGTTAAACACATGGTGATGTGAACTATTGGTGTTAAATCACATGGCGATGTGATCTAGATTATTGACTCTAGTGCAAGTGGGAGACTGAAGGAAATATGCCCTAGAAGCAATAATAAAGTTATTATTTATTACCTTATATCATGATAAATGTTTAGTATTCATGCTAGAATTGTATTAACCGGAAACATAATACGTGGGTGGATACATAGACAAACAGAGTGTCACTAGTATGCCTCTACTTTACTAGCTCGTTAATCAAAGATGGTTATGTTTCCTAACCATTGACATGAGTTTTCATTTGATTAACGGGATCATATCATTAGGAGAATGATGTGATTGACTTGACCCATTCCGTTAGCTTAGCACTCGATTGTTTAGTATGTTGCTATTGCTTTCTTCATGACTTATACATGTTCCTATGACTATGAGATTATGCAACTCCGCCATCGGAGGAACACTTTGTGTGCTACCAAATGTCACAACGTAACTGGGTGATTATAAAGGTGCTCTACAGGTGTCTCCGAAGGTACTTGTTGGGTTGGCGTATTTCGAGATTAGGATTTATCACTCCGATTGTTGGAGAGGCATCTCTGGGCCCTCTCGGTAATGCACATCACTTAAGCCTTGCAAGCATAGCAACTAATGAGTTAGTTGCGGGATGATGTATTACGGAACGAGTAAAGATACTTGCCGGTAGCGAGATTTAACTAGCTATTGAGATACCGACGATCGAATCTCGGGCAAGTAACATACCGATGACAAAGGGAACAATGTATGTTGTTATGCGGTCTGACCGATAAAGATCTTCGTAGAATATGTGGGAGCCAATATGAGCATCCAGGTTCCTCTATTGGTTATTGACCGGAGACGTGTCTCAGTCATGTCTACATAGTTCTCGAACCCGTATGGTCCGCACGCTTAAAGTTTCGATGATAGTTATATTATGAGTTTATGTGTTTTGATGTACCGAAGGAGTTCGGAGTCCCGGATGAGATCGGGGACATGACGAGGAGTCTCGAAATGGTCGAGACGTAAAGATCGATATATTGGACGACTATATTCGGACATCGGAAAGGTTCCGAGTGATTCGGGTATTTTTCGGAGTACCGAAGAGTTACTGGAATTCGTATTGGGCCTTAATGGGCCATATGGGAAAGGAGAGAAAGGCCCCAAAGGGTGGCCGCACCCCTCCCCATGGACTAGTCTGAATTGGACTAGGGAGTGGGGGCGCCCCCTTCCTTCCTTCTCCTTCTCCCTCCCCTTCTCCTACTCCAACAAGGAAAGGAGGAGTCCTACTCCCGGTGGGAGTAGGACTCCCCCCTTGGCGTGCCCTCCTCCTAGGCCGGCCGCCTCCCTCTTGCTCCTTTATATACGGGGGCAGGGGGGCACCCCAAATATACAACAATTGATCTGTTTGATCTTTTAGCCGTGTGCGGTGCCCCCCTCCACCATAGTCCACCTCAATAATATTGTAGCGGTGCTTAGGCGAAGCCCGCGTCGGTAGAACATCAACATCGCCACCACGCCGTCGTCTTGATTTAAACTCTCCTCAACACTCGGCTGGATCGGAGTTCGAGGGACGCCATCGAGCTGAACGCGGTGCTGAACTCGTGAGGTGCCGCGCATTCGGTACTTGATCGGTCGGATCGTGAAGACGCACGACTACATCAACCGTGTTGTGTTAACGCCTGCTTCGGTTCACGAGGGATGTGGACAACACTCTCCCCTCTTGTTGCTATGCATCACCATGATCTTGCGTGTGCGTAGGAATTTTTTTTGAAATTACTACGTTCCCCAACACCTGCCACTCTCGACGCGGCCGCTTGAGCTGTTGAGCGGACTCGAAACAGAACAAGGGCGTTGCCAATTGCGGGAGGGCCCCTTCGCATGCAGGTTTTCCATACATAGGCAGGATCTCCGAGGACGATAACCTTATGTATAAAAGGAAATAGCTCAAGGCTCAGAATGACTTAGCTTTTCTGTTGCCGCGCTGGCATCCTTCGCGCTCGCGGACGGCGCTGTTTTCTCCTAGTCGTCTTCTTCTTTAGAAGCCATGGCGATGAAGAACCGCTAGGCTAGATACTAGACCAGATTCTCACAATTGCGCCCCCTACCTGGCGCGCCAAAGATGTCGTTGGGAAACGACACCTATGGGATCACATGAATCCCTACTACGGTTGCCGGGGCGCAGGGTTGTGAGAAGAACAGGATTAATAGTCAGCACAAGGATCGTTTACCCAGGTTCGGGCCACGAGGATCCGTAATACCCTAGTCCTGCTTTGGTGGATGTATTGAGTGTTCTTGAGCTCTCGAACTAGCTACGGTGGATGTGTCGTTCAAAAGAGTCGAATCCCTCTCTAGTACGCCAAGGGCCTCCTTTTATAGTCGAAAGGGGCTGCCACCGTGGCACACAGGAGGTGGAAAGGCATACAGTACTGCAAGCTTATCGCACGTATTACAGGACTAGATGCATTTAATGTGTCGCTTAGGTGTCCCCTAGCTTTATCGGGGACGGGAGCGAGGCCCGTCCCGTCTGTCTGGTTCTTCGTTGACACGCTTCGCCCAACGATGCATGCGGCGCCATGTTGGCAGGCAGGCAGCTGAGGTGGCGCAGTGGTAGGGTCTTCACGAAGATCTGCATGCCGCCACGCAGGTGCTTACTGATCTGGCCTGGAAGCTGCATGCTACCACGCAAGTGCCTGCCAAGCTGATTAGGCTGGCAGCTGCATGCTAATGGCGGTGGAAACTTGGCTGGTGCGGACTGGCAAGGCCTCGCTGATGTCCTCGAAGAAGGGCCTTGTCGGGGCCCGCAAGGGTCTTGTTGGTGCGTAGTCATCCCCGCAAGGATCTTGCCAGGGTCTTGTGGCTTTCTCGCAAGGATCCCGCCGAGAGTCGCCGTCTTCGGGTCCTCATCTCGATCTCATATATCCATGGTCTTGACAAAGATCTGCATGCCACAGAGGTGCCTCCCAGCCCCTGGTCCAACGTAGTTGGTTGTTGAACTCAGGGGCTCAGGGCCTCTCTGTGGTGTTTACGCGAGCAAGGGTCTTGCCGGGGAACCTCTCTGCCCCTCTCTTCTTTGTGTTCTTGGCCTTGCGTTGTCTTGGGCTTTGGTGTCGTGTACAAAAAGAGGGGTGCACTTTTTGTACCCCTATACCTGTGCACGGGCAGCCAGAGTCGTGCCCACGGTCGCACCAAGCAGAGCAAGGGAGGTGAGCCAAGGTAAGACCAAAGCCCAAGATAATCAAAGCAATGCCAAGGCCAAAAACCACAAGAAGCGGAGGGATGAAGCAGGCTCCCCCGGCAAGACCCTTGCCGGGATAGCTTTGGCAGCCACAAGGCAAGACCCTTGTCCAAGCAGTTCGCCCCACACCAACAGAGCGAGTCACCCTTGAGCCCACAACCTCTAGCGAATCTACTACGCTGAGGCAAGGGCTCGAGACACCTCCTTGGTGGCATGCAGATATTCGCCAAGATCAGAATGTACAAGACCAGATGAGGACCAAAACGATGACCCTTGGCAGGATTCTAGCCAAGGATATCCACAAGGCCCCGGCAGAGCCTTGCCGGGACGACAAAGAAGCGCCACGGCAAGACCCTTGCCGGGGCCCGCAAGGCCCTTGCCGAGGATGTCAACAGCCACCGCTAGGCCCGTGATCAACCAAGATCCCACCGACCGCCCCAGCAGCTGCCACCCGACCAGCTGGGCACGCACTGCGTGCGCAGATCGGCCTCTACACCAACTCAGCAAGCACCTGCGTGGTGGCATGCAGATCTTCGTGAAGACCCTACCACCGCTACCACCTCGCCTGCCTGCTCGCTTACATGGCGCCACCCGCACTGGCCGGCCGTATGCGTGTCGAAGCCAGCGAGGCGGCAACGGACGGATGGGCCCGCCCCCGCCCCAATAAAGCAAGAGGATGACCTAAGCGATGCATTAAATGCATCTTTTTCCTGTAATACGAGGTTAACTCGCGGCATCAGACTTTTTCCACCTCCTGCTTGCATTGTGGCACTTTTCCTATAAAAGGAGGCCATAGGCACCAGGAGGAGGATTCGGCTTTTTGGAGCTCGTTACACCCCGTAGCTAGCTCAAGAACTCAGAATACATCCACCAAAGCAGGACTAGGGTTTACGATTCTCGCGTCGAACTCGATAAACGAATCACAGATCTTCGTCAGATCCGCTTTCTCTCAACCCCGTGCTCAAGAACCGCAGAGGGATCCTTGTGATCCCATAGGTGTCGCTCCCCACCGACATCTTTGGAACGCCGTAGGGGCGCTTGTGAGAATCGGCTCGCGCTTAAGTTAGCGGCTCTTCATCGCCATAGCTCTTAAAGAAGAAGGAGGCCAGAAGATCGATGCCGTGCGGCTACAAATGAAGCTAAGTCACACCAACCCTCGACTACTTTTCCTTTCATATGAGGTTGTTTCTTGGAGATGGCGCCTTTGTACGGAAAACCTGTGACAAAAGGGGCTCTCCCGCGATCGGCAACGCCCTTGCTTTGTTTCGAGTCGGATCAACAACTCAAGTGGCTGCGTCGAGAGCGGCAGGGTAGCCTTCCGCGATTGGCAACGCTCTTGATTCTGACTCGAGTCAAGCTCGACAGTTCGAGCGGCCGCGTAAGGACGGTAAGGTGGTTCGCCCAGTAGCACGCATACCCGGCAAGCCAATGGGGATCCGTCCCCAAGGCGCCATCCTGGCTTACGCCCGCGTAGCCTGCCCAGCTTAACGAGAGGTAACGCATAAAGGAGAATCGAACAAGGAAAATGACGTACAAAAATTAAAAGTACCGCAGAGTTATATTACATCAAGTCATTGCTGCGTTCTAACTAAAGATGAAAATTGTCTTGGTCATGAACCCGCAGCGCGAAGAAGAACGGGCGCTTAGTCCCGTGCTGGCCTCCACCCTCTGGATTTTGTCGACATCGCGATGATGGGCTTGATACGCCCTTGAGCGCCGTGGAGGTCGCAGACTGCCTCGACAAGCTATCCATCGCGCTTCAAAGTCGAGGTCGGGTTCCAAAGACGCCATCTTGGTGAGGACCTTGGTCATGGCCCCCAAAGTCGCTGGCCTCCGTGGCCAGCGCGCTTCTGCTGGAGTGAAGATAAGCCAGAGCTCGAGGACGCCTCAAAGAACTGGGTCAGCTTGGCGTTGACGGTCCCGGCTGGCGCCAGGGGTATACCTCGTTTGGCATCCCCATGGTGGTGACCCTGCCGGCGACGTCCTCAAGACGGCTGATCCAACGGTTCTCACCCTCCACATAATCCTGGTGGGAGGCAGCCTCATCCGCCCAGCAGTTGCTTCTTCTTCCCCAGCCCTGGTCAGATCTCCTCCCGGCTTGGCTCTCCAAAGATCTTCTCGAGATACTCCAGCTTCAGCTTGAGATCCTTGATGGAGTCGCTGGCCTCGGAGAGCTCCCTCAGCCTTGTTGACGCTTCCTGCGCCCCATCAAGGCGCTGTTGAGCGTGTTCTTCTCCGGGACAGCTTCAGACCTGTTCCTTCGCTCATCCTGGCTCCACTTCCAGCTCCCTCACCTTGCCGGCATGAGCCAGAGACTGGGCATCGAGAGCCCCTTTGTGCCTCTGCTCCAGCTCTTGGGTTCGCCGCGCAACAAGGGTCTCGAGCTCCTCATCCTTGCTGCAAAGCATTGCGGCAAGCTTATCCTCGCTACGACAAGGTCCTCCTCCCGAGAATCCAACATGGCTCTGGTGTTGAACCGGACGGCCTCGGCTGCGGGGCTGAGTTCGCCGCCTCCTGGGCCTTCTCGGCGTCAGCCAGCCATGGTGAGCTCCACGCTGCATTTGGCCAGCTCCTCCTCAAGGGCCTTCGTTCTCTTGCGAAGTCCGGGCGGAACCAGTTCTGCCTCAGCGACGACGCTTTGAAGTCCGCCCCGCTTTTGTCCACCGTCGCCATCCTAGACTTGGCCTTGTCCAGCGGGCGCGATGGAGCACCTGAGTTTCCGGAAGTTGGCCCCATGGCGCTGGAGAAGCCGCTTCTTCCGGAGCCTCGCCACCGATGATCGGGTTCATCAACCACCGAGCCGGTGGTGGCGAGCACTCGCCATCAAGAACCTCCCCTTCAGCGGGCGCCTGGAGCTTGACACTCGGGAGATGGACAAAGAGGTCGCCGCCCACTTTCAAATACCGCCGAGCCAGAGGTTGCCGAGAAGAAGGTTGATCATCGACCACCTCCACCTCGGCTGCGCCTTGTCATGCCTCCCGGCGGCCCCTCATTGGCCTCGCCAGCCAGGTTCCCCGCCACCACCCCGGCGGCCCCTGTGGCGGCATCCTCACAAGATCCTTGGCGGCTCCTCGGCGGCATCCTGGCGGCCTCCTCGGCAGCCATCTTGTCGGCCTCCGCCGCGGCCTCCTCCGCAATGTCCCCGACGACGGTGTCCACATCCTCCATGACCATCGAAGAAGGATCTGGGCAACAAGAAAGGCGGTGAAGCCAAGAAAAAAAGCAAGAGAAAAACAGGGACAAAGAACGGGCGACTCACTGCCTCGGCCAGCTGATGCGAAGTCCCTCCCGCCAGATCCGCGCCGAGGCAGAGCCGCCAGCACCCAAGTTCCCCTCTTCCTCCTCCATGAGCATGGGCTCGGTACTAGGCACCCTTGCTGGGACGCCACGGTGGCGAGTTGATGGAGGCGGTGTGTTGGGAGTAGCCCTCTGCTGCTCCTCCTGCTGCCGCCCTCCCATGCACTTCACAAGGTCAAGATCAGAGCATCGAACCCCGACGATGTCAACACGAGGAGAGTGATGAACTTACGCTGGGGGCTATGCCGGGGGCTGCTGTCTGGGCTGCTCAACACCACCAGTGGCGCCCATGAGGTACCAGCTGAGGGCTGGCCACCCGCCGAGGCCTTGGCCCTCTTCACCCTCTGGGCCAGCGTCTCCGCGTCCCTGCAAAGACGAAATTAGATCAAGATGAGTGGCACAATTCGGAGGAACATAGATGATAGTAAGGAACGAGGCACTTACTCATCTTCCACCTCCTCCTCTTCCATGGCTTTCCTCTTCCTCCTCTAGCTGAGAGACCCGTAATCGAAGGAGACCCCCCGCGTCGGCATCTGAGTTGGCATTTGTCGGAGGGGGTGAGGAAGGCGGAGTCTGGACACGCCTGGATGAGGAAGGGTCAGTTGTATTCTTCTTCTCCGCGGCCTTCGTCAGCCTCCTTGCCGCCATGGCCCTCGTGGGCGCCTGCACCTCCAAGGTCAGCCGAGGTCACAAGAGCCTCGCCTGGCCGGACTGGCTCGCCAGAGCCAGCCCACCGCAGACTCCGCCTCTTCTCGTGGTGGGGCATCGGGCCCGCAGCCCGGCCTCCTTCGACGACGACTGCCGGGCCGCGGTCGACAAGCGGGGCCCCAGCCTCGCAGACTGCTGACTTTCCCGGCGATCACGCCCATCGGGCGAAGCTCCTCCTCCAAGCTGGGCCGTCGCGCCATGTCCTCCATACTACCAAGACCGCCGACCGCGACAAGTTGTGCCTCCCTTGCCCTGGCAGCAATGTAGTCCAGCCCCACCCGGGAGGTGTCCTAGACGAGCAGTTGCTCGGCGTCAGCGTTGACATATCCCTCATGCAGAGTGTCGAAGAACTCCTGCACTTGGGCATCGTCCGACACGACCCAGCTTTGAATGGGGCCATGCGCATTGCAGTCCGGCATCATGGCAATGATGTTGGACCGACAGGAGTTATTGCACAACGGGACTACTCCCGCCGGCAACTTGAACAAAGGCCTCCTGACAACCTTGCCGGCCTTCTCGGCGGCCCTCGCAACCTTGCTGGTCCGCTTCCTCCGCCATCACGACCCACGCTGTTGAAAGAGTCGCGAGGTGATCATGCTACATCACGTGAAGTTGTGGTCAAGGTCGGGCGAATCGCTGATGTCCGCAGGATTCGCAAGAGCCAGCCGCCTCCCTTGTTATGCAAGTGGAGCGATCCGCGGCGGATGAAATCCGCCCGATCATCTCAAGGGTGACCCCGCCTTGGTAAGTCAAGGATCCCGGTGATGACAGAGTGAGCTTCGTAATCTTCATCGACGCCGCTTCCAATCACGCTTACGGACCGGGCGGCGCCCTGCGCATTCCGCAGAACGCCGGCGGATCATCCTCTTTAATCCAGCACCACCGGCCCCACCACTCTTCCCACCTCTCCTTCATGGCACCGTCCGGATACATCCCCTTGGATCTAGGGATCCAGGTGACGCAGCCAGAGATGGCGCCCCCTGTCTGGATCCGAGGGAAGAAGTAGTGGCGGAAGAGCGCCGTGTTGGGGTGCACCCCGCCGAAAACTTCACAGAGGTGCGCAAAAAGAGCCATGCACGCCACGGCGTTTGAGGTAAAATCCAGAAGATGGAAACCGAAAGTATGCATGATTGAAAGTGCGTTATATCGACTAGAGGGGGGGTGAATAGGCGATTTTTATGAATTCTTCACTGAGGAATTTGCCGGTGAGGAAATTCCTTAGCGAAGAACTACTTGCAGCGGAATAAGTACTCAAGAGTAAGCATAACAGAATACAAGCATGGTCATCATGATTAAATGAAGACAAGGACAGAGTACAAAAAGCGTAATCACAGGATAACACAAGATGAAGACAAACAGACTGAAGAAATTGAACTGAGGAAATTGAGAAAGTCTTCAGTTAAAGTCTTCAAACACAGATATGAACAAACACTCAACACAGTAATGAGGAAATGAAAGAGTTGAGGAAATAGAACCAGTAAGCTTGGCGAAGACAATGATTTGGTAGACCAGTTCCAACTGCTGTCTCAGTTGTACGTCTGGTTGGAGCGTCTGAGTATTTAAAATCGAGAACACACAGTCCCAGACACCCAGTCGCTGAGCATGCAGCTCAGGACACTAAGTCCTCACCGTATTCTCCTTGAACTAAGGTCACACAGACCTCGTCCAATCACTCATGGTAAGTCTTCAGCGACTTCCAAACCTTCACACAGACTCTCGGTCACTCGCGATCCACAATTCCTCTTGATGCTCTAGACCATGACACCTAACCGTCTGGAAGAAGCACGCTTCAAAGGTAATAAGCATCGGATCCACGCAGATCAATCTCTTCATGATGCTCAATTACTTTGGGTTTGTAGGTGTTTGGGTTTGGGTTTTCCTCACTTGATGATTTTCACTCAAAGTCCTCTGAGGATGGGTTGCTCTCAAATGACAAGTGTCAATTTCTCTCGAGCAGCCAACCAGCTAGTGGTTGTAGGGGCGGCTATTTATAGCCTAGGAGCAGCCCGACATAATAAGACATAAATGCCCTTCAATGATATGACCGTTAGGTGGATAAGATATTTTGAGACAGCAGCCAAGAAAGACAAAGAACGGTCGGAAATTTGACTCTCAAATTCCTCGTGGCTATTATGTTCTCATCGTAGGCAATCCGATCGGCGATTCCTAACTCCTCGGGCCAGATAAATTCTCTCATGACGTAAGAACTTCGTCTCACATCAAGAAATTGACTGAATCGTCTCGAGATTTCCAATGGCTTCACCAAGGGATTGGTAGGTGTAGGATTTTGAGTTGAGCATCACATTGAAATTTTTCCTTAGTATTTCTCGACCCCTTTAATAGTACGGTGTTTCCTATGACTCAAGAAATAGAAAAATGACACTACGAAAACAAAAGTATTCACGCTTCATGTTCCTCAAATGAATACCAAGTCTTCAAGGTCACACCAATTTCTTCACTTTCAAAGTCTTCATTGAAGAACTTCATTTTAGGGTCGACTTTCTCTCAGAATATCAAACTTCTCATAGACTTATAGACCTTTGTACACCATAAACACATTAGTCCCTTAACCTATAAGTCTTCAATACACCAAAATCACTAAGCTGCACTAGATGCACTTACAATCCCCCTTTTTGGTGATTGATGACAATATAGGTTAAGTTTTCAACAGGATAAACATATGAAGTGTAAATACTAATATTGAGGAATTTGATTGCCAAGATATAGAAGAACTCCCCCTGAAGATGTGCATAGTGAGGAATTTGCTTTTGAGGCAATGCACATTTGAAGAGTTGAATCATGAAGATCTCCCCCTATATCTTGTAATTCATACACGCATTTGACATATAGTATGAAGAATTTGAAATGCATGATGAAATATGGTAACTGATGTAATTCAGCATGCGTGCAATAATTTTAACGAGGAATAAGCATGCAGAAGAACACATCAAAAGTATCAGAGCACCATCGGGTTTAAGATTACAAATCGATCCAATAAAGTTTCAGAAGAGCGAGAGTTGTAACTTAGCAAAAAAAAACGCCCATAACGCCCATATAATAGACCCGCTTGAAGACTACCTCAAATTTCTCCCCCTTTTTCATCGAGTGACCAAAAGGATCGAATCTGAGGACTAACGCCCCTGAAGAATATCAAGTTGATGGAGGAGCGCCAGTTGTTGTCGGGTCGGTTGTCGAGTAGGGCATGCCGCAGTTGTCGCCCAAGTCTTCATTTTCATCTCAGGTCGCTGCGATGAAGAATAAGAGCTGGCCACCATGGAAGGAACCTTGACCTTCTTGTATTTCTTCTGGAGGTGCGACCAGTCAAATTCTTCCTTTAGACCCATTTTCTTCAGATCTTCTTCACTGAGACATGAGACGTAACAGCCTGTGTATGGTTGAAGGTTTCATGGAGGTAGTATTGGTTTTTCTTCACAAAGATTGTGTGTTGAGGTCATGTTGTGAAGAATTGAACCAAACCGACGCTGACCCATTTATGATTGCGATCAACTTTCCGATGAAGACCGAGGAGTAACTCACGATCACCATCACCTGGTGTTGTGGCTTGAGGATTTTGCTTGGCAGAGTTGTTGGCGTGCAGTCATGTGTGGCAGAGTCATCATTGGTGGAGTAGTATGCGGCCTTGCAAATTGACCATCCAATGGACGTAATGCCTTCATCTATCACAGCAGTTATGCTTGCCTTTGTCATCACTAAGGAAAATGTCCATTTGAGGACTTCAATCGGAGGCAAGTAGCTCCAAAGGTTCGTAGTATCAGCCTTGTAATTGAGTGAAGACCTTGTCCCGATGAACCCCATAATCCATGGTGCGTAAGGCTTCAGCCAAATGGTGACATAGCAATATTCGCCAGAGTCCTCATGAAGAAATCATGGAAGTTGACGGGAACGCCATGAATGATATTGAAAAGCATATTCTTCATGATGCCAACGACTTCTTCATCATTTGAGTCGTGGCCTTTGATAGGACTCATTATCTTCGTCAGAATGTGATAGACAGTCCGAGGCACATACAGTAATTCCTTGACGAGGAATTTGGTTCTAGGGGCCTGCCCTAGCTTCAAAGGCTTCATCAGCACTTGCATGTAATGATTTGTAAGCTCAGGTTCATTGTAGACGCAACGAGCACTGAGGGAGTCCCGGACTAGGGGGTGTCCGGATAGCCGAAGTATCATCTTTGGCCGGACTCCTGGACTATGAAGATACAAGATTGAAGACTTCGTCCCGTGTCCGGATGGGACTTTCCTTGGCGTGAAGGCAAGCTTGAGATACGGATATGTAGATCTCCTACCGCTGTAACCACTCGGTAACATTGGTGAACTTCTCACCAGTTTAAAGAACCTGACTTTGGCCTTGCCAATCAGCATAGTAGGCGCTGAGTTGTCGCCGAGGGCTTTGATTTTAGACTGAATTTTGATGAGTTCATCGCTGTCATTTTGACAACGCTTTTCTTCAGAACTTCTTTTCCGAATCGAGCCTTCTTGATCTCGTCTGCCTTCTCAAATTTCCATTTCTTCAGAGATGAAATGGGCCAGATGACTTTGGCCAGAGTCAAATGAAAATCAGGTATAGGGTGTCTCGATCCTTGTGCCGTAGATCAATGTAATCAAGGATCATCATAGATCCAAAAGCAATGGCACAGGTGTGCCTTTGGCTCTAGCGGCCCTTTCTTGTCTGCTCGATGATTTCCGCAAGTTCATCATCATCGCCTTCATCGCCGATGGCACTTGAAAGCAACCTGCTTCTTCTTTCGACTTGGCCGAGGACCTCGCCCTGGGCCGCTGCTGCTGTCTTCAAAGCAGAGTGGGGCCGATGAAGAATTTGTGCAGCTGAGGAACTCGCTGAGACACTAGAGGCAATAGAGATGCCTGCAGTCCTTTGGCACGTGGCCAGATGCACAGGTGCTGAGGACTTTGCCGGAGCAGCTGAGGACTTTGGAGGAGGAGCTGAGGATTTTGAAGGAGCAGGAGCAGCATGAGGAATTGGCCGTGAGGGCTTTGAAGATTCTGGCCGTGAGGGCACAGCTGAGGAACTTGGCCGTGAGGGCACAGTTGGTGAAGCACTTGGCTTATGCGCGGGCTTCTTTGCCATTGATTTCCTAGGCTTGACAGAGGCCTCAGTGGCAGCAGTAGCAGCAGAGTCTTCATTGAATTTCCTCACTGCTTCTTTGGCTTGTCTTGCTAACTTGGCTTGGCGCTTGGCCCATTCTTCAGAAAATCCTCACCACGCTTGATGTCGGTGGGTCACTTTCTGGCCAAAGCCAATGGAGCTCTTGGGCGTGGAGGATTAATGTGAATTTCTTCATATACTTTGGAGTTACATACCTGTACTCCTCCATTCTCTTGCCCATCTCCTTTCAATCCTCTCAGATGCGCACCTTGCGCTGATTTTTGTTTTCCTTTCTCAACTCGGATGCATCGTGTGCAATAGTCAAAAGATAGATGTCCTCGTGTATTTCAAAAGCAGCCATGACCTTGGGCTTCTTTTCCTCCTTTCTCGTGGCTTTACCGCCTGCCATATTCTTCAGCTTGGAGGAATTTGAACAATCGAATTCTCTCAAGAAGTGTGCAACTTTTCTTCGAGGAATGCTGCAAATGAGTTGTTGATGAGAACCTAGTGATTCAAAGAATGACATGAGTACCGTGAATGAGTATAGTTGCAGGAATTTGAGAGGTCATATGTGTTCTCGTAAGGTTTTTCAAAAAAGAACAAGTTTGAGGAATTTGACCAGATGAGTTTTGAAGAATTTCACTTAAGCTGCTTTTGTCTTAGGTTCCAGAGTTGTATAGATCGAGGATCCACACAATTGAGGAATCTTGAAGAAAAATGATGCTTAGAGAAACTAATCAAGAATGATGACTAGTGAGGTGTTTTGTGTGAGGATTTGAAGAATAAAACACCTTTGAAGATTTTGTAGAGAAAATTTGAATCAAGGAGGGCAGTAAAAGTAACTTTAATTACCCTGATGAAGAACACGATTTAACCGAGAAGTGTAGATATGAAGCTCTTGGCTACCAGATCTTCCACGCCCTAACTCAAGCGGAGGAAGACGGCTATGGCGGCGGTGGATTGAAGATTTCCACTGTTTATGCATAAGTACGACGGCGATGCAGGTAGAGGCAGGAAGCTCTTCCTCACCGGGCGATTTATGGAGTAGTGGCGGCTTAGGGTTTGAGAAGCTCGAGCGAGAGAGAAAGCAGCCAAGCGGAGTAAAGGAAGTGAGGAAGCGGAGAGGGGTATTTATAGTCGCGAGGAAAACTATTCGCCAAGATTTAGGACTTAACGTGTTCTCTGATTTTCTCATTCGCTGACATGTGTCACCCACGCATCAAAAGTGAGATCATGTTAGATCGTGGGTGAATAGATAAGTCTATCGAGGAAGCGAACGGGTTTGAGCGGCAAAGCCAAAAATTTGATAAGATTAGTTTTAAAGTTCCGCTCGCAATTTCTTCACCTGACAAGGACACAAAGAAGATTTTGAACGAGTTTCAAATAGGACACACATGAAGAATTTGTGAATAGATTGGGTTGAGTATAGCATAGAGGGGAAGGGTCCCATCACATTCACTTAGCGTAAAATGCAACTTGAAGAAATAGCCATAAGTGAATGTCAGAGGGACATAAACCCATATATATATATAGCCAATGAAGAAAAACGACGGAAACAGTGAAGATTTTGCAAAGTTGAAGAATTTGAAAAACTGAGAAAACTCAAATTGAAGATTTTCAACTTTGGTGGTTATGCGTGACTCCATCAGATAAGAATGATGATTTCAGACACCGCTGCATAAATTGTTGTAGGGTTCTCGGGAATCAAATTCTTCATTAATTTCTTCACACTTAGAGTGTTGTTCTTCATTGATTGAAGAAAACGCTTTCTTCATGTAAGTTGTACATCTAAGTCATCAATTTTGCATAAGTTTTAGGATGAGTGTCCTTTTCAAAGAACATTCAAGATTCTAAGATATTTAGCTCACACCGCAACTTGCTAAATCTCTTCTCATCCAAGGGCTTTGTGAAGATATCGCTAGCTGTTCTTCAGTCTTCACATGCTCGATGGAGATGTCGCCTTCAACACATGATCACGAAGAAAATGATGACGAATCTGAATGTGCTTTGTCTTCGAGTGTTGAACTGGGTTGTGAGCAATCTTGATGGCACTGTAAGTGCATCTAGTGCCCCTTAGTGATTTTGGTGTATTGAAGACTTATAGGTTAAGGGACTAATGTGTTTATGAGTGTACACAGTCTATAAGTCTATGAGGAGTTTGATATTTACAGAGAAAGTCGAATTCTAAAAATGAAGTTCTTCGATCAAGACTTTGGTATTCTCAAGACTTTTTCAAGACTTTGAAAGTGAAGAAATTTGTGTGACCTTGAAGACTTGGTATTCATTTGAGGAACATGAAGCGTGAAGACTTTTGTTTTCAGAGTTTCGCTTTCTTTCTCGAGTCATAGGAAACACTGCATCGTTAAAGGGGTCGAGGAAATACTAAGGAAAATTTCCATGTGATGCTCAACTCAAAATCCTACACCTACCAACTCCTTCGAGTGAAGCCATTGAAATCTCATACAGTCTAATTTCTCCAAAGGATGAGATGAAGTTCTTCCGTCACCGAGGAATTTGTTCGACCGAGGAGTTAGGAATTCTCCAAAGGTGGATTGCCTACAAAGTGAGGAACATGATAGCCCCGAGGAATTTGAGAGTCAAATTTCCGACCGCTGCGTGTTGCGCGCAGCTTGTCCCCAAAATATCTTATCCACCTAATGGTCATATCATTGAAGGGCATTTATGTCTTATCATGTCGCCTGCTCCTAGGCTATAAATAGCCGCCTCACAACCACAAGCTGGTTGGCTGCTCCGAGAGAACTTGACACTTGTCATTTGAGAGCAACCCATCCTCCGAGGACTTCGAGCTAAAATCATCGAGTGAGGAAAACCCCAAACCCAACACTCTATAAACCCAAAGTGATTGAGCATCATCAAGAGATTGATCCTGGGATCCGACGCTTGTTACCTTTGAAGACTGTGGCTTTTCCGCATCGTTAGGCGCCATGGTCTAGAGCATCCAAGAGGAATTGTGGATCACCGAGGACCGAGTCTGTGAAGGTTTGGAAGTCGTCAAGACTTACCACGAGTGATTGGACGAGGTCTGTGAGAGCTTAGTTCAAGGAGAATACGGTGAGGACTTGGTGTCCTCGAGCCGCGGTTCGCGACCGGTGTCCGAGACTGTGTCCTCGAGTTTAAATACTCAGCCGCCCAACCAGACGTATAACCGAGACAAAGCAGTTGGAACTGGTCTACCAAATCATTGTCTTCACCAACCTTATCGGTTCTATTTACTCAACTCTTTCATTTCCTCATTACCGTGTTGAGTGATTGTTCATATCTGTCTTTGAAGACTTTGATCAAGACTTTATCAATTTCCTCATTTCAATTTCTTCAACTGTTTGTCTTCATCTTGTGTTATCCTCGTGATTACGCTTTCTATACTCGTGCTCGCCTTCATTTCATCATGATGACCATGCGTATTCTGTTATGCTTACTTCGAGTACTTATTCCGTCAGTAAGTAGTTCTTCGCTAAGTAATTTCTCACCGCAAATTCCTCAAGAAGAATTCATAAAATCGCTTATTCACCCCCTCTAGTCGATATAACGACTTTCAATTGGTATCGAGCAAGGTACTGCTCGCTCGTGATTTTGGTTTACCCACCGAGTTTTAGATATGTCGACCGCAGATATGAAGAAAGTGACATGCCCTATCTTTGACGGTCATGATTATCCCACGGGAAGGCCATGATGAGGAAGCGCCATGGCAATGAACAGCAGCTGTGGACCGTCAATCGAGATTGGTCTTACCGATCTATGCAAGAAGGCGGACGCTGATGACATTCGCAAGTTCACTCGACTTGACATCATAGCTGGCGACATCATCTGCTCCTTCCTATCCAGAGATGAATTCAAGCGCATTATGCATCTTTGCAATGCGGTTTATCTGGGACCGAATCTCTCGACGCCTATAAAGGTCATCGAACTCGCTATGATCCTTGGTTTGAGGACTTCAAGGAATCTCTCAAACAATGACTTTCAACCGATGCATCATCTTCGCACCATGCCTCATGGCAAACGGGTATCAAGGTAATCAATGTTCCTCATCCGATTCTAGTGACGATGAATCTGATGATGATATTGAACCTAGTTATACCAAACTTGTTTGCATTGCCACTAAACAACAAACGGCCTTGGAAAAGGTTCAAAACATGCTAGACAAAAGTGATGATATGTTGGGTGAAGAAATGGATCGCACTAAAGCCATGACTGAAAATCTTCAAAGACTTCAGCCTAGGTTTGACAGCCTTCAAGGTCATCATAACACTCTCTTGTCTGATCATGAGAAGCTTTCTTATGAATTTCTTCAAAGAAAGCAAGATCTTGAGAAGCTAAGAGTGAGTTATGAAGATCTTCGTATGAGCGCCATTCATTGCTAGCTCAACAAATCAGCGCTTTCAGAAGAATTTGTTCCTCCATGCTTAAAGTGGATTGAACGTGAATCGCTAATTCTTCACCAATGTTCAAATGCTTCAACTGCTATAAATTCTTCACCTGCCTCTGCTATCACTAATTCTCATCCGAGGACATTGCTAGTATCACCGACGATGCAGGGCTGAAGGAATTGTATATGACAGCATGTACAAACGCCTCAAAGGGCATCAAACTTTGTGATGTGCTTAAAAGCAGATTCTCAACAGAACCCTAGGAAAGAGGGTATTGGCTTTGAGAGGAAACTCAATGATGGAACATATTGAAGCCCGAGCAAAGACTCCAAAACCTCATGGGTTGTGCAAAGGGACCTCCAGCTTGATCCATCTAACTTATCTCGGCTTTACATGTGAATCTCCTCATTCTTCCGATGAGTCATTTGACTCCAACTATAAACTATTCAAAATCAGAATGGTGAAGTATTTGCTAGATATGTTGGCACTAATCGCAGGAACGGTTCTCCTATGAAGAAAATCTGTTCCCAAAAGTTGCCTTGAAAGTCTTCAGTGAATGTCCTCATGACACCACCGTGAAGAATAGGAACCCCAGATTAAACTCTTCATATGGACCAAATTCTTCATATGGATCCAAGTCCTCATATGGACCAAATTCTCACGTGGATCAAATTCTCAAAAGGATCAAAGTCCTCATATGATTATCATCGTATAATAACTCTGCTTTCAAGGGTAGAGCTAAGGCCTGTGAATATGTGCATTATTCTTCAAACCATTATGTTCATAAGTCCTCAAAGAATTTCTTTGCTTATTCATATGCTTACCCTAACCCCTCTTATGTGAAACGAAATGGATTGGCTTCTATGCCACCATTCTCATATGGAGCTCGCAGAGTGATGAACTCTTGCCACCCCTCCGATGTGGGTGGTGAAGAACAAGAACTAATCTCTTCTAGCAGGTCAGTCTCCAGACGTGCTTTAACGCTTCAAGAATTTGTTGGGGCCCGACGATATTGCTCGAAAGGACGCTGGCTAATCATGAAGAAATGAACTTTCATTTCACACGCCCCTCATACTGCTATATCTGTTTTATCGCTTGACGAAATTCATCTGATGAATTTATTATCATATTCTTCATCGATGAAGTATATGAGTTCATAAGTTGCACTAATTCATCTGCAGGATGATCAACCCAAAGCCTCCGAGTGGGTCCTCGATAGTGGATATACAAATCACATGACCGGTGACAAGAACCTATTGATGGATGCCTTTATCTCCATCGTGATCCGGCATATCATCTTTGGCCGACAAAGGCAAAAGTCGTATTGTCTAGGTAAGGTTATGATCTCTAAGGACATACACATGGACAAAGTCATGCTTGTTGAGTCCTTAGGATACAACCTTATGTCTGTCTCAATGCTTTGTGATCTTGATATGGTTATTATCTTTGGCAAGTATCGTTGTGTTGTGGTTATGGAAGTTGACCATTCCAAAGTCTTCAAGGCTTTAGGAGAGGAGACTTTATATTGTTGATTTCTCTACAGACCACAACCAGCCGCGGTGCCTACTTGCAAAAGCTTCGAAGGTCAAGCTGGCATCGACGACTTGGTCACGCAGGCATGAGGAATTTGCACACGCCATGAAGAAGAAGCATGTCATTGGCATTGAGAATGTCAAATTCCTCAAGGATCACTTGTGTGAGCCCGTGAAGCTGGAAAATGACCAAGGCCAAGCATCCAAATAAGACTATCATGACCACTACTCGACCATTCAAATTTCTTCACATGGACCTCTTTGGTCCTAATCATTACTCAGCAGTCACTAATGATGCATCTCTATATGGCTTTGTTATTGTTGATGATTATTCTCACACACATGGGTACACATTGTTACTTACAAACATGAAGTGCAGGAAGTCTTCAAATGATTTTCCTCGAGGGCTTCAACCAACTTTGGTGTGAAGATCAAGCACTTCAGAGTGACAATGGAACTGAGTTCAAGAATCGGTCTTGATGACTATCTTGATGAACTTGGTATTACTCATGAGTTATCTGCCTTTATACTCCTCAGAAAATGGCGCCGTGGAGCGCAAGAACAGAACTCTTGTTGAGATGGCTCAAGACTATGCTTGATGAATACAAAACGCCTCGTCGTTTTTGGATTGACGCAATTGATACCGCATGCCACATCATCAACAGAGTATATCTTCACAAATTCTTCAAGAAGACTGCCTATGAACTCCTCACTGACAAGAAACCCAATGTGAGTTATTTCAAAGTCTTCGGTGCAAAATGTTGGATTAGAGATCCTCATCACAATTCTAAATTTGCACCGAAAGCACATGAGGGTTTTATGCTTGGTTACGGAAAGGACTCTCTGTCGTGTCAAACCGCGGATCTCGGTAGGGGGTCCCGAATCTGCGCGCCTCAGGCGGATGGTAACAGGAGACAAGGAACACGATGTTTTTACCCAGGTTCGGCCCTCTCGATGGAGGTAATACCCTACCCTCGCTTGATTAATATTGATGATATGGTAGTACAAGAGTAGATCTACCACGAGATCAAGGAGGCTAAACCTCAGAAGCTAGCCTATGGTATGATTGTTGTTCTATCCTACGGACTAAAACCCTCCGATTTATATAGACACCGGATAGGTTAGGGTTACACACGTAGTCGGGTTACAATGGTAGGAGATCTACATATCAGCATCGCCAAGCTTGCCTTCCACGCCAAGGAAAGTCACATCCTGACACGGGATGAAGTCTTCAATCTTGTATCTTCATAGTCTTGAGTCCGCCGTGACGATAGTCCGCTATCCGACACCCCCGTAGTCCGGACTCCTCGCCTGTTCTTTAACCAGGCTTCAATGACGATGAGTCCGCACGTTGATTGTCTTCGCATTGCGAGGCGGGTTCTTCTCCAAATTCCATATACTTGTTGAATAGTGTCCGCTTCGATAAATGCTGCGCTTTTCGCTTCTACGCCCAATAATGGCCATCTTCCACGTGTTTGAATGAATGTGAACAGCTAGGTATTTTTACAATTACCCCTAGCTGCAGTAAATGAGCCGCCTATAAAGGAGCAAGGATCTAGATCTGAGTCACACCATCCCCTTTGTAAGCTTTCATCGAGCGCTCGACCAAAGCCCATTCCATCATGGATAATGACGCGACCTCTTCTCGGCCCCAGCCTCAGCCAGAAAATTGGGAGAGATGCTCGGCCCCAGATAGCTTAGCTAGTTACACTTAAAACCAAGGGATTTCTCCCCCGCCTTCTTGGTTCTGGTTCGAGCCGACTTGCCACCTACAAGGGCGGAAAGCAAGCGGAGAGCGCCCCGATCCTCTAAAGGAGAGCGGTATGTTTCATCTCTTATCTAGTAAGAGGCCTCGGATTTCCATCCATCCGCTTCTCCGGGGCTCTTGGAGTTCTACGGCTCCAATTGCACCACACTTACTCCTGCCTTCATCCTCGCACATCGCGGGCTTCGTGGCCCTTGCTAACTATTCTTGGGCATCGAGGCTCATTTCGGACTGTGGAAGAGAATATTCTGCCTAGTACCCCGCTCTCATGAGGGGTCAATATATCAAGTGGGCGGAGCCGAGCATATGGCGATCGCCGGGACCGGATACCTATCCGAACCCCAAAGAAGGCGCCCCAAGACTGGCCTTCGGAATGGTTTTACATGGAGGATGTCCCGCTGCCGGATCCTGCTCGCGGATTGGCCTTCCGGAGTTCAGCAATGCTCCTCTCAAGAAGCGCTTAAGCTGGCGCCCCGGAGCCCCGGAGAGAAGATGACCAGACGTTCGCTATTTGATGAGCCGAATAAGGTTATCGCTCGCCGGATGACCATGACAGGAGTCATGGCAATCTGCATTATGAGGAGTGCAGCCGCCCAATACAGGGCCACCCTATGTGGGACTTCAACGGGAGGACGATGCCACCCGCCATGGCCGCAGAAGGGCCAGGATCGGTCACCGAACCTGGTGAAGATCTTATCTGCCATGTACAAAGGAGAGGAGGAGGATTTCTCCGCCTCAACCCATCAAGGAGTTTCTTCAATAACTTCGCTGGGTAAGCAAACATCTTTGTGACCTGTCCATCCATGTTCCCGTAGTTAAATATCTTATTCCATGGTTTTGGCGCAGGAACTGCGCAGGACTGTGGAGAAGATACACAGCCCGCCTCCACAACCCGAGGATCCGGAACGGTCCCTCGATCCGACCTCCGAAGAGGATCCGAATATAAAGGTGGAGTTGATCGACGGGGTATTCTACCGACTTAGCATCGACAATGCGTTGGTCGCCATTACGGCTGATTACCCCGGAATACTTCCAGCCTCACAGGTAAATGAGACCGAGATCCCAAAACCCTGATAATGACCCATCCATGCTTATTTTTTATCACCGTATACCAATGGTGCTTCATGGGTACCTTCGAGGCAGAAGTCGAGCCTTCAGCGCGGTTGGCCAACAAAGGGCAGCAGCGGCCTCGCAAAGCTAAAAAGAAGTGTGGTTCGGATCGAACTCCGCCGCAATGGTATGGCATGTCACCATACTCCTGTGATTGATTCCTCGAAAGCGATTAACGCTGATACCTTTTCGAAAAAGAGCGCCGCCGGACTGAGTCCGAGAGGTTGCCGATCGCACCTTCACCGGACAGGCTTCAAAGCCGGGTCCGGAGGTCGAGGCAAGCATGAGTCGCAAGGTCGAATGCCTCCGACTGAGGATGCCGACTGGTTGTCCGCCACCAACTCCGAGGTGGAGAGCGCTTGAACCACAAAGCGCCACGGGACAGTTCTTCGTGGACGCAGCCCCAAGAGGCCTTGAATGCCTTTGATTCGAGATGCGCACTGCGGCCAAGATGGACTAGCCAGAGCCACTGAGCAGATGCAGAAGGACATACGGGTAAGTAAATTTGACAGTTATATATGCCAAGAGTCTCGAGACTTAAAATAGTTAGAATAACTGATTTAAGGATCATTTGTTATGCAGATCTACGTAAAAGAATACCCGATCGTCCCAGAGCTTGAAGAGTGCAAAGCCCAACTTGAGGCGCGACTAGCCGCTGTGGGGGAGCTACAGAGCCCCTCCGGTAATATATGCTTTTTAAAAAAAAATAGTTTATAAAGTGTATGTGTGTAAATCTGACCAAAACATTGTAGATGGCGCCGACTAGATCAGGACAAGCACAGCTCTACGCCAGCTAAAGGTCAAGCGAGAGTGCTTACGAGGGTGAGACAGAGAAGAATAGTCTCCAAGACGCCAACACCAAGCTGGGTGAGGAACTAAAGGATGTTCGTGCTCAGCTTGTCGGACTCAGAAGGAGAATCGGCGGCTTCGCCGCGACATTTTCAAGAAGTGCTTGAGCGAACTTTGAAAGAGTTCGCGAGGAAGGCGACTAACATAAACATGTATGTAGGTTTGCTCACAGGTCGCCCCGAGGAGGAGATGCCCACTTCGGGTGATCTTCTTCCGAATTATGCGCACTGCACGAACGAGTCCGCAGTGATGAAAGGCATCGCCAAGCCTTGTGGCTATCTATCTCCTCGCCCAAGGCATTGGGGAGCTGGGCGGAGCGGGCTTAAGGGGCACGACGCACTTCCGCTATGGAAGATATCGGCCTTGTCAAGGCGCCAGGAGGCCTGGGCCATGGTGAAGACGCGGCACACGGTTGTTGGCCCAAACCACATGGCCGAGGTCGGACCTGTAATGGACGGGAAGGAGATCCTCAGAAAGTTAGTGTACGCCAAGTAGAATTGGCCGCCAAGTATTCCCAGCAAGATTGTAAATTAGATAGCCTATTAGATGGCATTGAGGAGGAATACAATGAGTCGAGTTGACTATGTAAAAATATGACATGAAAGAAATGTCTTCTAGCCGGATTGTAGATAGTTTGTCGTAGCAGACCTTTTCGCTTCAACCTCCGGACCCAATAGTCCGGAGTGTGTCCGAATACCTTCGTGGTTATATAAGAACCGTGGTATGCATGGAGACAAAGCGTAGGGGTCATTGTTGCTGTATCAGACAAGTGCCCAACTAGTTATGTTATATTACATGGGTAGTAAGAAACATCTTCCAGGAGAATAGTTCCGTAAGGGTTCTTTTCGCTGGGATGCATGCCCTAAAGTGCATGTCAAAGCTGCTATGAAAGCGTAAAATCATCTCAGGCAGATGGGTAAAAGTTAAAATCATCTTTCAATTCACCGATCAATATTCCCTTAAGAACGCTTAGCTGCTTCACCTACCTGAGGTACACATCCGGCTGACCCGGCAAGTAATAATCGCAGCTGCTCCTTTACCACCTAGCCGAACAATCGGGAACGTAGGGGTAAGCACAGAGCCGAGCAACCCAGCTTGGCCAAAACTTAAGTCATATCGATGCATATAATGGTGAATAAAAGGTACATGCGGAAGTTTAACACATGTGTTGGGCATGAAGCTCAGATAAATAAGCTTCGTTAAAGAAGCCCCAGTATAATGAGCGCAGATAGCACGCCAAGTGTGCGGAAAACGCAAACGAGCCTCTAAAGGCTACAAGAAGAAAAGGAGGAAGGAGAGAAATAAAAGACAGCAAAAGCAAAAATAAAGAATGCGGACGGAGGAAGGAGACGAACTTGGAGTCCGCACTTAGGCGAGAATCTTCAGAGACGGGTTATGCTCCATGGGTTCGCTCGAGTCGGTTATCCGATGCGCTTCGCAGACGGTATGCTCCGCCGTCGACCTGGTCGATGATGAAGGGACCTTCCCATTTGGGCTTGAGTTTGTCCTTTTCTTGTCCGCAGGCGAGAACTAGTTCGCCAACGTTATAAGCCTTGGCCCGTGACTTACCTGCTTTGATATCTTCGAGCCTGCTGTTGATAGAATGCGGAACGAAGCCGCCACGCCGCCGCCTCCTCCAATGTGTCCAAACTGTCCCACCGATCGAGCTCGCTTCTTTCTTCATACATGCGCACGCCGAGGTGAGTCATGTATTATGTCGCAGGCAAGACTGCTTCGCGCCGCACACCATGAAGAATGGTGTAAATCTGGTAGTACGATTCAGCCGGGTCCGCAGCCCCAGAGTACGGAGTCGAGCTCCTCAACCCAAAGGCGTGTTAGATTCCTTGAGGGACCGCACTAGTCCGGGTTTAATGCCGCCATGATTAGACCGCTTGCCTGCTCGACTTGGCCGCTGGTTTGAGGGTGATAGATCGAGGCGTAATCGAGCTTGATGCCCATGTTTTTGCACCATGGTTTGACCTCATCGGCCGTGAAATTGGTGCCATTGTCGCGATGATACTGTGGGGACAACGAACGGTGCACTACCCCGATATGAAGTCTATCATCGTCCGGATTCGCCGCTTTAACTGGGTTTGGCCTCTATAACCTTTAGGGGGTTTTGGTTTTTTGGTATTCAACCCAGGTGCTTGATAATGATGCACCCTTTTGGTCCGGACTAGGGATGTATTCGGGGCCGGATTATCCCAAAATTTACTTTCGCTTTCAGCGCTTCCATCGCATAATTTTGTACTATGGTCACCAAGTCAGCAAAGCGTGTGATTTCGCCGATTTACTTATGGCGCTTAGGATTCCTTGTCCGTGCAATTATTGCAAAAATTGGGATTGCGGCCCTCTCTCGGCAGTCCTTTATCCTGTTCATAACCAGGAGGAATCGCCCAAGAATGATGTAATGCTTTCAGCAGTGCTCTGCCGAATTCGAGAGAGATCGCCAATGTTTGGGTGGGCGGGTGGCACTAAACTGAACCCCGCCCAGTTTAGGACTCGAGGGCTTGAGAAGTTTCCAACTCGGAAATTTGGGTTTTGAGTGCTATCCAATGAGTCCGCCCACCGCCTGACTTTAGGTTCAGGGCTTGATCGACATCCGCCCCTCCGCAGAACCGCATGGAGGGATCGAACCGGGCGAATTAGTCCTTAAGGTAGAGGAAGAATCGCCACATTGCTCCTCTATCACAGCAACATGATGGGTAGCCCGGGAGAGTTGATCTCTCTCGATCGGTTTTAGGTCTGATCCGTCGTAATCATGGCGACTCCTGAGCGGCGATGCGATCCAAGAGCTTGCTTATTGAGGAGAGAGCTCGATCGATCTAACTGTTCGGCAAGTTCCGAACTAACATGGAGATTGTTTCGGCGACTCGAGAGGTCATCGCCGGCGCGGCTCCAACTAGCGGTCATAAGAAACCGCCTAGTCGAAGAGTTCGCCAGCGCCGAGGCTTTATGTATAGTATCGCCTTTTAAAGACGAGATGAGGCATCCTACCGATGGCGACGGCACGAGGAACTCCTCAATGAAAGCACCAATGTCGGTGTCAAACCGCGGATCTCGGTAGGGGGTCCCAATCATGCGCCTAGGCGGATGGTAACAGGAGACAAGGGACACGATGTTTTACTAGGTTTGGGCCCTCTCGGCGGAGGTAATACCCTACTCCTTCTTGATTAATATTGATGATATGGGTAGTACAAGAGTAGATCTACTACGAGATCAAGGAGTCTAACCCTAGAAGCTAGCCTATGATACGATTGTTGTTCTCGCCCCACGGAGTAAAACCTCCGTTTATATAGACACCAGATAGGTTAGGGTTACACGTAGTCGGTTACAATGGTAGGAGATCTACATATCCAGACGCCAAGCTTGCCTTCCACGCCAAGGAAAGTCCCATCCGGACACGGGATGAAGTCTTCAATCTTGTATCTTCATAGTCTTGGAGTCCGGCCGTGACGATAGTCCGGCTATCCGGACACACCCTAGTCCGGGAGTCTCCAGACTGCTCGCACACCTACAGAGTCTTCAACAATGTTCTTTACAAGATTGTTGAAACTGTAGATGTGCGGTTCGATGAAACTAATGGCTCGCAAAGAGAGCTCCTACCTTCTGTGATAGATGAACCAGCACCTAAGGATTCTATCAAGTAGAAGGCATCGAGGATGTCATTCCCATCAAGAATCAGCCAAAGAATTCATTCCAACGCAAAGAACGCCGAGCTGATGCACCAAGACAATGCTGAAGAAAATGGTGTCAAGAAAATGTTGATCAAATTCTCGACGACAACCAGCTCATCCTCGCTGCAAAAAGAAGTGTGTTGAAAAGATCATCGATGACATTGAAGCACCAGGTCCTCTCACACGCCAAAAGCTTCACATTTATCTAACTTTTGTGGCACTATGCTTTGTCTCTATCACAGAGCCCACTAAGGTAGATGAAGATTTCTCGAGCCCGAGGATTCAAGCCATGCAAGAAGAATTACATCGCCTCGAGCTCAACAACGTCCTGAACTGCTCAAACGTCCAGATCCTCGCAAGTTATAATATCATTGGCACAAAGTGGATCTACCGCAACAAGCAAGATGAAAATGGCCTTGTGGTGAGGAATAAGGTCTGACTTGTAGCTCAAGGCTACACCTGTGTGAAGGAATTGATTTCAATGAAACTTTTGCACTCATGCTAGACTTGAGGCTATTCGTGATATTACTTGCTTATGCTAACCATCATGACATCACTTTATATCAAATGGATGTGAAGTGCATTCCTCAATGGTAAGCTTGAGGAAGTAGTATATGTTGCTCAACCCCTGTGTTTTGAAGATCCAAAGAACTCGACAAAGTCTTCAGACTCAACAAGGCCCTCTATGGCCTCAAGCAGCCCCAAGGCGTGGTATGATACTTTGAAGGAATTCTTCGTGAAGAATGGCTTTCACACCGGTTCACTCACCACTACTCTTTACTAAATCTTATGATGGTGAACTGTTTGTGTGCCAAATATACGTTGATGATATTATCTTTGGCAGATCACCAATGTTATAGTGATGAATTTCCCTATATGATGAGTGAAGAATATCAAATGTCTATGATGGGAGATTTGAAATTCTTCTTAGGTCTTCAAATTCATCAACAGTGCAATGGCATATTCATATCTCAGGAGAAATACCTCAAGGATGTTCTGAGGAAATTCGGCATGCAAGATTGCAAAGGCGTCAAAATTCCTATGCCCACAAATGGCCATATATGCACTGATGAAAATGGTATTGACTTCGATCACAAGGTATACTGCTCCATGATTGGTTCTTTATTGTACTTATGTGCATCTAGGCCGATATAATGCTTAGTGTTTGCATGTGTTCGATTTCAAGCTACACCGGGAATCACACCATAAGGCTGTGAATATTCTTCGATATCTAGCTCACACACCAACACTAGGATTATGGTACCCCAAGGGCTCGCTTTTGATCTCATTGATATTCGACTTGACTATGCCTGGTGATTGTGGACCGTAAGTCAACATCTGGTACTTTGTCATTTCCTCGACGATCTTTTGGTCCGTTGGTCCTTGAAGAACAGAATCATGATCACCATTCATCATGAAGTTGAGTACATTGTGCTGGTTCTTGTTGTGCTCAATTGCTATGGATGAAGCAAACTCAAGGACTATGGCATCAATGTGAAGAATGTGCCTCTCATCGGACAATGAGAGTGCCATCAAGATTGCTCACAATCCAGTTTAGCACTCAAGACAAAGCACATTCTGATTCGTCATCATTTTCTTCGATCATGTGTTGAAGGGCTTACATTTCTATTGAACATGAAAAGATCAAGAACATCTAGCCGATATCTTCACAAAGCCCTTGGATGAGAAGAGATTTAGCAAGTTGCGTGTGAGCTAAATATCTTAGAATCTTCGAATGTTCTTTGAATAGGACACACATCCTAACACCTATGCAAAATTAATGACTTAGATGTGCAACACATGAAGAAACGCTTCTTCATTCAATGAAGAATAACACTTTAAGTGTGAAGAAATTAATGAAGAATTTGATTCTCGAACCCTACGACAATTGTATGCTATGTCTGAAGTCATCATTCTTATAATGGGTCATGCCACCACCAAAGTTGAAATTCTTCAATTTGAATTTTTCCTTAGTTTTGAAATTTTTCAATTTTTCAAATTCTTCAACTTTGCAAAATCTTCACTGCTTCGTTGCTTTATTCATTATTATATATATATATATATATATATATATATATATATATATATATATATATATATATATATATATATATATATATATATATATATATATATATATATGGGTTTATGTCCTCTACAAGATTCACTTATGGCTATTTCTTCAAGTTGCATTTTTCTCGCTAAGTGAATGTGATCGGACCTTCCCCTCTATGCTATAATCAACCCAATCTATTCACAAATTCTTCATGTATGCTTCTATTGAAACTCGCTCAAAATCTTCACTGTCCTTGTCACCAAGAAATTGCGAACGGAACTTTGAACTTATCTTATCCAAATTTTCGCTTTGGCCGCCAAACCGCTCTGCTTCCCACGATAGACTTATCTATTCACCCACGATCTAACACGATCTCCACTTTTCTCGCGACGTGGGTGACACATGTCAAGTTTAATGAGAAGGGTCAGCACGCTCATCCAAAATCTTCGGCTAACAGTTTTTCACCGTGGCTATATATACCCCTCTCCTCCTCACTTCCTTTACTGCCGACCTCCTTCTCTCTCTCTCTCTCTCTCTCTCGCTTGAGCTTTCAAACCCTAGCGCCGCTGCTACTCCATCGTCAGCCAGTGAGGAAGAGCTTCATTGTTCTCGACCTCGACTCGTCTGTCATTGCATCAGGCCGTCCGCTGAAATCTTCACTCCGCCTCACAGGCAGCTGTCTTCCTCCCGCCGAAGTTCGGGCGGGAAGATCTAACCTGATTTAACTTCAAGACCGCTCTTCTCA